>LZPO01117219.1:32559-50265 GCA_001675575.1 Neotoma lepida
TGAAGACTAAGATTGTCCCTGTCCCAGAATCCATCAGTAACTAATCAGCTCATCCTCTTCTATAACTGACTGTTGATGGGCTCGGTATTGTGTAGGCTCACTGCATAAGTCACAGCTGATACGAGATCATAATTGCTTTGGCCATGCCATGCTAGAGGAGAGCTTTTGTTAGCCTTTCTCCCTATCTTCCAGCTCTTACATTCTTTCTGCCCCCTCTTCTGTAATGGTCCCTGAGCCTTACAGAGTGTGGTATGAATGTTATAATTAGGCCTGAGAATTAAACTGCCATTTGTTCTTAGCAGCTTGAGCACTTAAGTGTCTCAGTAGTGACTGAAATTTATTACAAGGAGTGGATTCTCCTGGGAATAGCATTTATCTATTAACATTAACACTTAGAAGGCAACTTGGTGGTATAATTACAATTTAGCTAAACAATAGCATTAAGTTCATCTGTAGGGCCCATGACCTCCTCAGCCATCTGTTTTTTACCATGTTTACCGTAGTAGGTATGAATTCCCTTTGGGGAATAGGATACAAATTCAATTAGACAGAGATTTGTTACCCCCTAAATAGTCATGCCGCTATTGAGCCAGTAGGCACATCTTTTCTGACAGGTTAGTACTGTATTATAGCTCATAGGGTTCACAGCTGAGTATTATCACTGATATCTTTTCTTGCCCAGAAGCATGCATAACACCTTCTGGGATTATGAACACTAGTCATGAGGAAAGAAGCTTCTAGCTTGGTTCCAGATGATTTCCCTCTTTTTCAACTATGTTGCGGGTGTCTTCAGCAATGGATTAAATTCACATTGAGAATGAGTAATGGTTCCTCATTCCCCACATCCTCACCAGCTCTTTCCACTTGATTTCTCTTTTTCTAAATTCTTTTCTTTTATTTTTGAGATAATAATACAATCACACATATAGAGGATTCTCCTTCAAAGGTCCCTTTGAGAACACACTTTGCCTTATTGTGCATGCACACAAAACCAGTTCAAGTCAGATCATCCCATGGATCTTCGTTCTTGGACAGTGTTCTATGAAGACTTTGAATGCCCATTATCGGGGAATTGTTAAGGGGAGTGACTTGTTCCCATCCTTTACAGCAGGTGCAGCTCAAGGCAGATGAGCTCTACACTGCTAATAGGTTGCTAGGTGCTCAGAGAGATGTGTGTGCATATCCCAAGCTAAGTGGTATCCCGGGTTTCTAAGCGATGCTGGTGCTTGCCTGCCCCCCCACTCAGCCCCTGCTCACTTGGCCCAGTTGCTTAGGTAGGAGGTGGAAGAAAACTGCTCAGCTCAGAGTGGCTTCAAAGCAGGGGAGCCTGGATTTTGTAACAAAGTCTTTCATCCTTTTCCTCGATTTTTCTTTTTTAAAGATGTGGTTTTTTTATTTTCACTTATTGTAAGAAGAACTTCTAACCTTTATTAATAAACACGTGGGACAAGAAATAAGGGTGAAAATCTGACAGAGATCAGAGGAATTAGGAGCAAGCCACCACTCACCAACGCTGCCTCTACTTCCCAGGATTGAAGCGGAGGAAAAAGCGAGCCTTCCGGTCTAACCTGGCTTTTTATACCTGTCCATCTGTTAACTAATTTCCCATCCTCCCAAGCTACATCACTTCCTGTCTTGTCTGCATGGATCTTCAGAACTCTAAGGTTGATGCTGGGATTAAAGGCGTGTGCCACCACCTCCTACTGCTAGTTCCCCATGTGACCTTGGAGTCACAGAGAACCAAATGGATTAAGGGTGTGTGCTAACTTGCATGGCTATTGTTTTTCTATTAGTGGCTGGCAGCCCCGTTTTTCCTCTGACCCTCAGATAAATTTTATTAGGGAAGACAAATAAAATATCACCACAACTTATGTATAAGCGTCACTGTGTGTATGTCACATTTATATTGGTATTCACAGAGGCCACAAGACAGTGTTAGATCCCCGAGATTTGGAATTACAGAAAACTGAAAGCCACCCAGTGTGGTTGTCAGGAACTGAACTCAGATTCTCAAGAAGAGTAGCAAACACTTTGAACCTCTGGACACATGTCCATTCCTACCACTTGATTCATTGACTACAGCCATTTTGAGTGTGGTAAGATGGAATCTCAATGTAGTTTTAATTTGCATTTCCTTGATGGCTAATGATGTTGAAAATTATTTTAAATATTTATTATCTCTTTTTTTCTTTTTTGAGAATTCTGTTCAGAACCGCGGCCAATTTTTTTAATTTGGTTGTTATTTCCTTGATGTTTATTCTGGGGTTTTTGTTTATTGTTTGTTTGCTTTGCTTCGTTTGTTGTATATTATATGTATTAGTCTCTTGTTAATGATGTAGCTGGAAAACATTTTTTCCATTCTGTAGGCTCCATTTTTACTCAGCTGATGATTGCCTTTAATGCACTAAAGCTATTTAGTTTATGAGATTCTATTTATCAATCAATAGTATTATTATCTATGCTACTAGAATCTTCTTCAAAACCTTCTTCTCGTGTCTATCTATATTATGAAATGAACTTGATATGTTTTCCCCTAGCTAATTGTACATTGAGGTTCTTGATCCATTTGGAGCTAAATTTTATACAGGATTAGATAGCAATTTCCTTCTACTAGATGTTGATATCCTGTTTTCCCAGAATGATTATTTGAAGGCAGTTTCTTTCACTGTTTATTTTTTTTGGCATCTTTATAAAAATCAGGTCACTTATGAGTAGACTTCTGTCTGGAGCCTCTATTCTATTCCCCTGCTCTATGTGACTGTCTTCTGCCAGTATTATGTATGCTGTGTTCAATATTATTTTGAATATACTTATATTTTGTGAATCCAAGAAAATTTTAAGATATTTTCTACATATATGAAAAAAATTCCATGAAATTTTGAGTGGGATCACACTGAATTTGTAAATTGACTTTGACAGAATAATAATTTTAACAAGATCAATTCTACCAATCTATGATAATGATATTTGCTTCTTATGTCATGTTATTTAACATAGCCTATTGTTGTATGCCTATAACTGTAGCAGTTTCAGAGGCTGAGGTAACTTCAAAATCTACATAGGGAATATATGGAATTCAAGGAAGCTTGGGCTATATAGGTATAGTGTCTTCAATCTAAACAGTAACAATAAATAAATATATATATATACATGCAAATATATACATACATTGCATTTCATGCAGTTGCTCAAAATATTATGGAAATTATTCACTTTAGAAATAAATTTTAGAAAACTGAAGCTTCTAAAAAGTACTTTGTGCTTTGAGTAGAACAAATTTATCTAGTCAATAATAATTTAAAGATACTATCTCTGTTGTACTTGAGATAAATGTTCATTATATTTTATATCCACATTCACAATAGTTTAAAAATTGAAATTATAAAAAATAAGTACCAGAACAAAATAGTAAAATTGTCATGAACAGTTTAGAAATCCATTAAGTAGATTTCTCTTTTTGACACTAAACTACTGTGGTGTTGTTCTCTCATTTCCATTCCTGTTGTATCATTTCTGTATATGTGTACTTGTTCTTTCTTCCTTATTCGTAATATTTTTACAACTTACACATCATTTTCCTCTTCTTCTACTTATGTAACTGATTTCTAAATGTTAATATACTCCTAGTTTCCTCTAAGCTATTTAAATTACCTCTATAATTACAGATGTGGTCATATTCTTCATGGATACTTAATTAATTAAAATTAATATTAATTATTAAAGTTAATATTAATATTTTAAGATGAAGAGAGTTGAAAGACTTAAAGACCTTAAAGAAAGCATCTTGATTTCACAGAAAAGTGAAACCATCTAGTCTTCAGAAGTTCCTAAGACCAATGCATCAAATTATTAATAGAACCTACATTACAGCATTCAGCCATTATATTTCATCCTACACTAACATCGTGAATTAGAGTTTAAAGTTTTGAGACTAGGAATATGGCTCTATGGTAAAGTACTTGTATATGCAGGGCCTTAGGGTCCACTCTATTATTGAAGATTTAGTTCACAACAATTTTTTAGTTCATTTCTTATTCTTCTTTCATACAGTGAGGGTGATCTGGCTGAGACGTCTGTTACCCCACGGGTCACCAGGGTTCTATTGGCTGATCTGGCTGGCTAGGCAGATGTTCCCTTCTTCCGTCACCACTCCATGTCAGTCCCTCCTGAAGCTCTGTGCTTGGTGAAGGAGGACAAGGTTCCCTAAATAGAGGAAAACTGGTCTTCGATCAAGGGTATATGATTAGCTTTGTTCCTCTGCTAGAACCTCTAAACATGTTCTCAAGGTCCTTTCATTCACAGCTTAAAACATATCTCTCCATATTTCCAACTATGAATCTAAAATATGAGTTTAAGGAAACATTTCGGAATTTCTGTATATATTCTAGGCTTAGCTGTATCATTCTCCGGGAGTGTTATCTACTTAGAAATCCCTTTTTGTTTCTCCTTGTGGTAGTTTGAAAGAAAATGGCCCCCAAAAAGAATGCCATTAATAAGAGGTGTGGCATTGTTGGAGTAGGTGGGGTCTTGATGGAGGAAGTTTGTCACTGTGGAGGTGGGTGTTGCTCAAGCCATGCCCACAATCTCAGACTACTTCTTGATGCCTGTGAGTCAAAATGTAGAACTCTCAGCTCCTTCTCTACTACCATGTCTGCCTGCATTCTGCCTTGCTTCCCACCAGGACAATTATGGACTAAACCTCTAAACTGAAAGTGAGCCACCACAATTCAATGTTTTCCTTTATAAGAGTTGCCATGGTCATGGTGTCTCTTCACAGCAATAGAAACCCTAACTAATACAGAAGTTGGAACCAGGGACTGGAGCATTGCTGTAAAAGGACTAACCAAGCTTTTGTTTAGTAGAATTTGGACTTTGGGAGTTTGGGTTAGGAATGCAGTGGAATGCTTTAAGCACTGCTTAATGTTCCATACCAGTAGGACCATGGAAGGCATTGGTGCTAAGTGATTTGAATTGGGGGTGTGGGGTGGTTCAAGAGGTTTCAGAGGAGAAGAATTTTAGTATGTTGCCTAGAAATCATTCTTGTGATATTTTGGTGAAGAATGTGGCTGTTTTTTGCCCTTGTCTGAAAAGTTTGCCTGAGGCTAAAGTAAACAGTTTTGGATTAATTCACTTGGTAGAGGAAATCTCAAAAGAGCCTATTAGAGACTCTATTGTGTGGTTACTAGTGTTAACTCTAATGAAGGCACATAATGAAAAGGAGCAAGCTGAGCAAGCAAAAGTATTTGAAAAGAAAAGGATCACCATAAAGTGGAATGGAGCTAAGTCCTGTATTCAAGGGAGTAAACAGATTAAGAAATGGAATAAAGGGGGTGGTGACCTCAGGGCAAGATCCAACCCAGCTAAGTTTCCGACTTGTGAAAAGAAATTAAAGAAAAACCCAGAGTCAGCTGTTATGATGAACACCTTTAATCTCAACACTGGGACAGCAGAGGCTAGTGGAACTCTGAGTTTCAAGTCAACCAGGTCTGCAGAGCAAGTTTTAGGATAGCCAAGCTCAGGAGGTGAAGTTAAGCATCAAAAACAAAAAGTTGGTGAAGATATAATTGAATGAGGGGACCATGTTCCAGCCTCAGCAAGCAACAGTACTTGACAGCTTTCGCTGCGTGGTTCTGGATTTAAGGATAGAAGAAAGGGGCTATGGAGTTTGCCTCTGTGAGTAAGGAAAGCTGCTGAGGTCAGGCATATGTCAGGAGCATCCCAGAATGGCTGCCTAGAGAGGCCATTGCATGACCCTATGAAATTATAACTTAGATTACCTTGAAGACCCCAAGATATTGGAGATTCCAGAGCTGTGGGAAACCTGCCAAGGAAAGCTGTTAATAGGTAGTGGAACCAGCCCAAGAGAAAGAAGTGTGTTGCAGTCAACAAAACTGAAAGGTGTTGGAGATCTGCTTTGATATCCGACATGGAGATGCAGAGTTTGGAATTCTCCTACTTGAGTTTTGGTCTTGATTTGGTCCAGTATTTCCTCACTATGTTCCCTTCCCTGCATTTTGGAATGATAATGTATATCCTGTGCCATTATATGTTGGAAGTATGTGATCTGCTCTTTTATTTCAATTTTATAGGGGATTACAGTTAAAAGACTGCATGAATCTCAAAAGAGACTGAACTTTAGCTTTTTAAACAGGGTGGAGACAGTGATAGACTATCAGGACTTCTGAAGTAGGAATAAATGCATTTTTTATTATAATATTGTTATAAGCTTTGGGAGGCCAGGAGTGGAATGTGCTAGTTTGAAAGACCTTGGCCCTGAAAGTGAATCGCACTATTAGGAGGTGTGGCCTTGTACTAGTTGTGGCCTTTTTGTACTAGGTGTGGCCTTGTTAGAGGAAGTGACTCACTGTGGAGGTAAACTTTGAGATCTCATATATGCTCAAGCCATGCCCAGTTTCTCAGACTGCTTCCTGTTGCCTGTGAGTCAAGTTGTAAGACCTCTCAGCTCCTTCTCTAGCACCATGTCTGCCCACATGCTGCCACCATGATGATAATTGACTAAACCTCTGAACTGTAAGTGAGCCCCTACAATTAAATGTTTTCTTTTATGAGTTGCCATGGTCATAGTATCTCTTCACAGCAATAGAAACCCTAACTAAGACACTCCTATTTAAATTTATCCCCTCACACTCAATATATACCACAACAAAATATTAGGTAAATACATTAACTCAAGTTACTAGGCACAGAATCAATATAAGAAGCCACAGACATGAGTAGTGGAATGTTTTTGTCATTTATTTTGGCTTTCTAATAGTATAAGCTTTGTCTTCTATATGTACTTTTCATCGTGAAGAGGTTCTGCTTTTCTGGCCAAACTGACATGGTATCAAAAAAGTTTGTTCAAGTGTACTTTTCTTTTTGACCAAATTCTCTTTTATTTTAAGTTTTTCATGCAAACTATGTTGATCATATTCTTTCCCCTCCCCAAACTCCTCCCAGATCCTTCCCACCTCACTACTCACACAACTTCCTGTACTTCATGTCCTCCATCTCTCTAGCTACCTCTGTCTCTCTGTCTCTTTCAAAAACTGAAGAAAAACAAACAAAAATACCCTCAATAAGACCAAAAAAAAAAAAACAAAAAAAACATGGAGTCTATTTTGTGTTGGATAACTATTCCTGGGCATGAGGCTTGCCCTGGAATATAGTTGATAAACCCAATGACATTCCATTGAAGAAAAGTTTTTTTTTTCCTTTTTCAGTAGGCATCATTTGCAAATAGCTTCTTGGTTAGAAGTGGGAATTTTTCCACTTTTCCTTTTCTATGATAAGATTTTGTCTGGTTTTAACTTGTACAGATCCTGTGCATGTTGTCACAATCTCTGCGAGTTCATATGGGCATCAGTTCTGTTGTATCTGGAAGATGCTATTTCCTGAGAGTCATCTACCATCTCTCATTCTTAGAATTTTTCCACTTCCTAGTCTGCATAGATCCTGGAGTCCTGAAGAGAGGTGTTTGATAAAGATATACAATTTAGGGCAAAGTGCTCCAAATTTTCTCTCTCTATACATTTTCCAATTGTGCATTTCTGTACTAATGACAATCTACTGCAAGATGAAGCATTTCTGATGAGGGATGAGTGATATACTGATCTATGGTATAGCACGATGTGTTTAGGAGTCATTTTATTGATGTGTTCCTTTTTTCTATATTTTTACTTCCAATTTTGTGCATTGTGCTTTCCATTTATAAGTTGAATATTGATACTACTCACAATTCCCATCCCAAATAAAACTGTAAGTATATATTATATATAAGTAAAAATAATTTTAGTTGTCTATATAATTACTATTGTAAAATATTGATATTTTTATTTTATTTTATTAATGATATTAGTATTATTTTCTCTTTATATAACTACATATGATATGTAAGTGAAATTAACAAGAAATACAGAGGTAAAAGCAAAATCACAGACTAAGACAGTCCAGACCCTTATTACACATAGACATTGAATGGATAATAGAAGTTTTGTGAGAAGTCCAGAAATGTTAAGTAGCTTCTCCACCTCTGAGTACTATGAAGTCAGGCTCATCATTGTTTCCCCCCTTTATTATAGCTCCATGTGACAGAACTAAAATCTCAGCTACAGGGTTTTCCTTAGGGTAATAAAACACTGTCCTAAATCCTGGAAGATTACCCAGAAAATTGATATGCTCCTCATCTCTAGTGCAACATTCATGAGACCAGGAAGACTGTAATGTCTGGAGGTTTTTAAAAGCCAAAAGTTACCAGAAGGCATGTTGTTTTTCAGGAGGAATCACGTTAAGGCAGACTTGAATATATAGAGTTCAGTGAGTTCCTTCTTTTTGAGAAAAAGAAGAGTGGAGTTTTTTTTTTCAGAGACTTGTTGATGGGATTCTGTCTTGTCTGTCTCAGAATATGATGAGAATCTGGTATATTTCCTCCTTGGGAGCTGCTGAGAACTGAAAGAACTGAGCAGTTAGTGTTTGTCCCCAGTAAACCTGCAGTGTAGCAGACAGACACCAGAGGGAGTTAGAGATCACAGGTGTAAGAAGAAAAGTAACAAGCAAATGCTTCAGAATGGGAATCAATGTGCATACATGTGGAGATGATTCGTTCACAGGAAAGTTTAGAGTGCAAATTTGTGAAGGATTTTATTTTGTACACTGAGTATCTAAAGATTGTGAGGGGGTGTCTTTTTAAAGATAAGAGAGTATCACCCCAAAAAGACAGGAAGCAACAGGAAAATCAGCTCATCCAGAAAGAAAGCAATTACTTAGAGAAACTGAGTCTGAGAGGCTGATTACATTATTATTTCTTACATTTATCCAATCCTTAATCACTGAAGATTCATTTCCCAATCCTTAGCTCAACTAAATCAGATGGAATGATTGTAACAAATTCAAATTAACATAGGAGGTTTAAACAAATAACTAACATGTCATAAAACTATAAACAAAAAAAAGAATCTAACAAAACTCTCAAGATGTATCATGTGTTAAGTGAACTGAAAAAATCATAAGAATATAAATAGCATATCTGATTAAGCACGATGTTAAAAAGCAATAAACTTATAACAAAGAAATTTACAATGTATGTGAAATAACAAGTCATTAAGAAAACATAAGATTCAAAATACTCCAGCCACAATCACAGAAGTCAGCATGATTTAAGAATGTCTCAAGAGGAGAAGACAGAAAGAAAGGGTGAGAAGTTTATATGAGAGACTGGACAAGTCTTCCATAAATGTGGAGGTGGATAGAGAAACTAGGAGCCCAAGTAATCTTTTATAACACAGAACTGAAAGAAGTTTGAATTAAGATGCATTACAGTAAAATAGTCAACTTAAAGGTAGAAATAATTTTGAGTGGAGAATAAGAGAAGTGATTTCCCATACCGGGGGTTCTATGATACAGTCACGGAATTTCTCAACAAATCTTTTAAGATGGAAGAAAAGGAGATTTAACACTTGCAGGATTGAAGGACAAAAAATGTTGATGAATAATTAATATCATCTTCTAGAAGACAGTTTAAAATGAAGGTCAAAAATTTACCAATCAACAAAAGTCAAAGACAATATTAACCATTAAAATAAACAAATCGTTCAAGTTAAAAGGGGAAGGTGTTAAACAACATGATGGAAGCATAGAAAATATTAAAAGCATATGATTGAGGCAAATGAAACTACAAAACTTACATTTAAAGATGGATATATAAACAAGTACAAGATGTGTTAATACTAGAAAACAAGAAAATAAATCACAATTACTACTGATATAGATAAAATCCAAAGAACAAGAATAATAAAAATATGAAATTAAAATGTATCAAAATATCAAAAAGTTTATTTTGTATGCAAATGAAGTTATCAGTGTTATGAATCATTTAACATTTATTTTTCCTTATTTTTTGATATAATAAAATAATTACAACATTCTTCCTTCCCTTTCCTCCCTCCAAACCCTCCATATGTACTGCCCCCCTCTCTTTCAAATTCATGGCCTCTTTTTTCTGATAATTGTTATTTTTTGCATATATCAATGACTGCAGACTCATAATTGAGAAAGAGAGACATTGAAGACTTCTGTGAAAACCTCTAGTTAGGGTTTATTGCTGTGAATAGATACCACAGCCACATCAACTCTCATACAGGAAAACATTTAATTGGGGCTGGCTTTCAGTTTCCAAGGCTTAGTCCACTATCATCATGGTGGGAAACATGGTGGAATACAAGTAGACATGGTGCTGGAGAAGGAGCTGCGAGTTCTATATCTTGGTTATCAAGCAGCAGGGAGTGAACTGACTTGAGCTTCTGATACCTCAACGCCCTCCCCCACAGAGACACACTTTCTGCAGCAAGGCCAAACATACTTCAACAAGGCCACACCTCCTAATAGTTCTAGTCCCTATGGGCCAAGCATTCAAACACATGAGTCTATGGGGGCCATTCCAATTCAAATGACCACAGATGGAAAATATAAAAATCATAAAGATTGAAGAAAAAAGCAGAAGTACTCATAGAACCAAATTCATGACTTCTTTTGTTGGTAAAGGTGGGGATGAAATCTAGATCCCTACAAATACTAGGCAGGTGCACTGCTCCCTGAAAGGAGAAATGGAAGTTGTCATTCATTGGGTATAATTTCATTTAAAGAAAATGGAAAAAAATATAGACATCTGCTATATAGCAATGTGGTGATAGAATTCTCTACTGTACATGCAAGTTTAAAAATAGATCTCACTTTATGTATGTATCAGAGAAAAATGAAAATGAAATAAAAAATGAAACTACTAATAAAAACAGTAATGTGTCCATGACTCCTTGTGCACTGACCTGAGTTAATACAAACATTTTACACTACTAAGGTACCAGCTCTTGCTCTGAAAAAGAGATTTTAGACATTTTCTCACAAATCTTCCTGACAGCATTCTCTTTATTTTGCTGACACTTCAGTAAAGATAGATAGAACAATGCGTAAAATAGCAGGTGGCTGAAACACATTTAAAATTGAACTTGCAGAATAGTAAAAAAAAACATTAAGGACCACAATTACACCTAAACACAATTATGTGTTTCTGCATATGCTAAGAAGGTTTAAACTCAAGAGGCTCTTTATGTCATATTAGTCTCATCAGTTATCTTTTTTTCCTGTTTAAATGGCTGGGAAAATCAGACCTTTACTCTAAAATAGAGCTATTACATAAATAAAAATCAACAGTAAACTACTACAATCTATTTACAGGGAATGCTGTGTGATATGATTTTGCTCATAAGACAAATAAAATATTACAATTTTTTACTATCAATTTTGAGTTTAAACATTGTACCATCCATCTCATCATAGTAGCATGTTTTGTATTATAACTATGAAGTAGAAGTTAAATAAGATTACTAAAATAGAGAATAGTGAAATGGTTTGAAGAATAAAATAAGGAAGCAAAAAATTAAGGTAACATAGTAGAAAGAAAGGAGCAAGAATCTTAAAGGTACACGGATTTTCAACATATATCTCAGAATATGCTTTGATTCCCTTTAGGAAACAATGTGGTACAAAGCCTTGGTATGCAGTACATAATGTTTCCATTTGGTACCCCTTTGCCCTTAGATAATTCAACTAATTTTCATTATCTTCAGTTCCTACAGTCACAAAATAGGGATAAACTATCAGCTCACTGTGAGCATTAGGAGTTATTTGGTACATTTGCACACCTGGTATTATATGTTATGGCATGTACCTAACTAAAAGTATATAATGATTTAAAAAGTAACAGGAGATATGATTGGTATAACATAATATGAATAATCTGACCATTAGCAGTCATTATTGACTACATTTCCCATATGACTCTCACTTCTTTGCTGAGAATTCACAAGGTATAAAAATCTGAACAAAAAGTTTGTTACCTTTCTTAGTTTGTTCCCATTCATTTTATGTGTGAATAATCCCATATTATTCTTCAGTTCTGCAAGCTGGCTTCACTGAATCTTCAGAAGAGAAAAAAAATCTGTGACATCTTAATGTGCTATAGCTGTAATGGCCCAGTTTAAAAGTAAAGATAATAAAAATTTTAATATAAGATTAATTATATTAAAAATCCTTACTTTTACATGAAGAATATTAGAAAAAAATAGGTTTGCATTTATGTTTATTTTAGAAAATATTTGGAGTCCATCTATCAGTCTGTGTGTTGAGTTCAGGAAATCAAAATAAAGAAGTACAGCTACATATGTTTGATTTAATGAAACATTTTAAACTCCTATGTTATAACCGGTATAGCTCCAGGTGCTAATAAGTTAAGAGCCAACAAGACTAATTATATTTATGATCATAAAGAGATAACAATCTACAGCAGAAAGCAGCATATGGGCAACTCAATGAAATGATTTCAAGGCATTAAAATGAAATAGGGAAGAAACAAAGATTTTTGATTAAGACATTCAATTAAATACTTCTCTGGGTGGAAATAGCTCAGAGCCTGAAGAGTCATGAAGGAAGGTTTTAATCAGAAGTTTCTCTCCTGCCTGTCAGTTCCTGAATAACAACTCAGAGACTTATATTAATTATAAATGGCTGATGGCTCAGGCTTATTACTAGCTAGCTCTTACATTTAAATTAACCTATTTATATTAATCTAAGTATTGCTACATGGTCATGATGTTATTGGTCTGCTGGTATATTGTTCTTTGGGCAGCTGGATGGTGTCTATCAGACTCTGACCTTTTCCTGTATCTTCTGCTTAGATTTCACACCTGGTTCTATCCTGTCTTTTCATAGGGCAAATCAACTTTACTAATCAACCAATGAGAGCAACATATATTCACAGCATACAGAAGGACATCTCACATCATTTCCCCTTTTCTGTCTAATCAAAAAGAAGATTTTAACTTTAATATAGTAAAATTGCATATAACAAAACAGTTATCAAGCAAGAATTACAGTTACAATCTTTATTTGTATTTGGCAAAATTAAAGAAAATACTCTATCATCTGTATTATCTTTGTGAGTCTAAAGTTTCATATCTAATTTATCTTTTATCATAACTGAGGAAAATTATAATTATAACTCGCTAATCTTCAACTCCATCAAAGACTCCAGGAAGATATAATATTATCTGAGTAAACAGAAATTGCATTGCAAACAACTTCTAAAATTTTAGAAATGACAGAGACATCTGGTTGCCTAGACAGTCACCTAAAGTTCCTCTGCAACATTGGGGCATCTATCTTCAGCCTATAGGCCTAAAGGATCTGGCAAACTTTTCAGTGAAGCAGGAAATTTGAAGGACTGTCATGTCTATTCACAAAGTTTACACTTTCTACTGTGTCATGTAGAATGTCTTGCAGTTTGTTCCGTGAAGCAGGAACCTGAAGGACCATCCTACCTTGTTCTGGCAAAGTCCAGCAGTTACTTGCCTGTGGGTCCTGCATGTTTGGTTTATACAGCATACAGTCAAGCAGTCCAGGCAAGAGCAGTTTCTTGCCCAAATGGCTAGCCCTGTCACATTGAAAGTAAACTCCATAAGGAGTTTCTTTGATGCCCATCATTCTCTTTGAAGTAATTGGTGCTGCCAGGAGCATACATGTCTCACTGTTGAGAAGTCTAATTTCTTAAAACATTTTAAATGACATATTCTGTAAATCTTTGAAGTGTTTGAAGATTGCCTATCTATCTGAAATATATCTCTGTATGACCTTGAAAACATAACTAACATGACTAAGTTTGTCATTATAAATGACTAACTATATTTTTAATTATATATTACATTTTTAATAGAGGTGCATAAACACAATACTATAAACAAGAGTTGAAATACACATACAGTATAACAAAATTAACTTTAAATTTGTATCAATAAACTAAAATCCATACCAATGCAAAATTTTGTGAGATTAACCATTGTCTTTTGAATTAAAGTAGATTTAATAATCTACCCTTTTTCATCATAATAATCTACTTTTCCATATCATATCCCCCATTCTTCTTTAGAAATTGATTGACTATGGCCAATAAAAAATATGACCAACCTCATTTAAATGAAAACAAACATTCATAAACAATATTTTGGGAATTTGGGCATTGTTCTTTAAGACTACTTCCTGCTGATTTGGGGCACTGGTACTCTTTTGGGGACCCTGAGAAAATTTAGAATTATGGTCAAGTCCTGACTGGAGTATTTTGTGCAGCTAGTCCATTTCAGCCAGCAGCCTTGAAAGCTGTTTTTGATGTTGGATCATCTGATTCATGTTTATTGGTGTCTGATCCCCTTGTNTATATATGTATTAATGCAAATATAAACTGTGGCTTGTGCACAAGCCAGTTAAAGATAATTTTTTTGTTTTATGCCTGAGCAGGTATAATATATGTCTTGTGTCTTGTAGTTACTTTATTTATCCATGTCTGTAGTCAGGATTTCAAGGGGTCTTCCTTGGTCAAATATGATCATCTTTAACTTTGAATGAATCCATAGCCTCTCATTTCCTGCAGAAACAAAAACAACCTCTCCCTCAAAATGGTATGTCTTTTGACTTAAATTTTGGAGACAAGATATTTTTAAAATATGTAGAGTGGTTTAATCCAGCAGCTTTTGTAATCAAATGTTCTCTATGGATGCTTGTGTCTCAGTTATTTTGTGGGTAGAGTACTTTTTTCAGGTATTCATTATACTCTGAAGATACAGGATTATAGTGAGAACATTCATGGTTTTATCATGAGAATTATATGACATGATCAAATAAAAAATGGCTGGTACTTTTTATGATATGAGAAAGACTGAGAACAAAACAATGTAAATGTGATTTCTAAATTTCTATTATTTTCCTTCTATCATTTCTTTAAAAATTGTATTTCATTTTTATTATATGGATTTTCATTAAGGTCCTTACAAATCTATTTGAAATTTGAACTATTAAAAGTTAAAGTTGAGACCTTTACTGTCCTCCCACAAAGTAGAATGTAGAACACTGAATTCCATAATTCAAAATATTTATTGCTATTATAGACTTTTGTTTGTAAATCCACTTCAGTACATATGTGTTCTTTTTCTTTTTATATTCTAAAAATTCCATGTGAGAAAATTTTTTTTTCTTTCTTTATTTATTTATTGGAACATCTTTTCTGAAAATGACTGACTAAGGCACTGATTATACTTCTTGGTCTTGGTTACCTCATTCAGGATGATTTTTTCTGGTTCCATACATTTGCCTGAAAATTTCATGATGTCATATTTTTTAACAACTGAGTAATATTCCATTATGTAAATTTGCCACATTTTCTTCATCTATTCTTCTGTTGAGGGATATCTAGGTTGTTTCCAGTTTCTGGCCATTATGAATAAATCTACAATAAATATGTTTGAACGAGTGTTCATGGGGTAGAATGGAGTGTACTTTGGTTATACAACCAAGAGTGATACAGCTGAATCCTGAGGTAGATTGATTCCCAACTTTCAGAGGAACTGCCATATTGATTTTCATAGTGAGTACAAAAGTTTGCACTCCGACAACCAATGGATGAGTATACACCTTATGCCACCTCCTCACCAGCATGAGCTGTCACTTGTGTTATTGATCTTAGCCATTCTGACAGATGTAAGATAGAATCTCAAATTAGTTTTGATTTTCATTTCCTTGATGGCTAAGGATGTTGAACATTTCTTTAAGTGTTTATCATTTGTATGGAGGAGGGATTGTCATTTTGTATATAGGAGGGCTACTGATTTTTTTTTTTTAGTTAGTTTTGTATCCAGCTACTTTGTTGAAAGTATTTCTCAGGTGTAAGAAATCTCCAGTGAAATTTTTATGTTCATTTATACATACTACCATGTCATCTACAAATGATGATACAGTGACTTTTTCCTTTCCAAATTGTATATACTTGATCTCCTTTTGTTGTTCTATTGCTCTAGCTAAGACTTCAAGTATAATATTTAATAGATATGGAGAGAGTGGACAACCTTGTCTTGCTCCTGATTTTAGTGGAATTCCTTTGAGTTTCTTTCCATTTAATTTGATTCTGGCTATAGGCTTGATGTAAACCGAATTTATTATGTGTAGGCACCTTCTTTGTATCCCTAAGAGCTCCAGAACTTTTATTATAAAGGGGTATTGGATTTTGTTAATGGATTTTTTTGCATTTAATGAGAAAATTATGTGTTTTTCATCTTTCATTTGGTTTGTATGGTAGATTAGATTTATTAATTTTTGTACATTGAGCCATCCCTGCATCTCTGGGATGAAGCCAACTTGATCATGGTGTATGATAATTTTGATGTTTTTGGATTTAGTTTATTAAGTATTTTTACATCTATGTTCATAAGGGAAATTGGTTTGCAACTCCATTTCTCTGTTGGTCATCATATGGTTTGGGTATCATGGTAACCATGGCATCATAAAATGAATTGGGCAATGTTCCTTCTGTTTGTATTTTGTGGAATAATTTGAAGAGGATTGGTATTAACTATTCTTTCACTGTTCCATAGACGTCTATGCTAAAATCATCTAGCCATGGACTTTTTGTTTTTTGGTTGGGAGACTTTTAGTGATTACTCTTATTGCACTAGGGGTTATGGGTCTATTTCAATTGTTCACATGTTATTGATTTAACTTTGGTAAGTGATATATATAAGAATTATCCATTTCTTTTAAATTTCCAATTTGATGGAGGGTTTGTAAAGTGTGCCCTTATGATTCTCTGGATTTCCTTGGTGTATGTTGTTATGTCCGTCTGTTTGTTTCTGATTTTGTTAATTTGGATATTCTTTCTCTACCTGTTGGGTTGTATTTGTGGAGATATAATGTTTAAATTTGGATTTAACATGGAATATCTTATTTTCTCTGTTTATGGTGACCGAAAGTTTTTCTGGTTGTAGTAGTCTGAACTGCCATCTGTGATCTCTAATAAGAGTTTCTAGCATATCTGTCTGGGCTCTTCTGGGTTTTAGTCTCCTTTGAGAAGCCAGAGGTAATTCTTATAGGTCTGCCTTTATATTTAAGTTGGCCTTTTTTCCCTTGCAGCTTTTAATATTCTTTATTTGTTCTAGTCAGTGTTTATATTATTATGTGCTGAAGGGGCTTTCTTCAGTGGTCCAATCTATTTGGTATTCTTTGTGTTCCTTGTACTTTTATAGACAGCTCCTTCTTTATGTTAGAAAATTTTTCTTGTAAATTTTGTTGAATATATTTTCTGGGCTTTTGAGCTGGGTTTCTTCTCCTTCCTCTATTTCTATTATTCTTTCATTTGTTCTTTGCGGGAGAATATTTTGTTCGGGTCCCACCAGGCCCCCACATGAGGCCAGCCCGCAGTCCCACAGCCACTTATAAAATAATCATTCAGAGATTTTATTAATTATAACTGCTTGGCCATTAGCTCAGGCTTTTACTGACTAGCTCTTACACTTAAACTCAGCCCATTTCTATTAATCTATATATCACCACGTGTTACGTGGCTTTACTGGTCTGCTGGCATGTTGTTCCTTTGGTGGTGGCTGACATCTCTTGACTCAGCCTTCTTCTTCCCAGAATTCTCCTTGCCTGCTTATCCTGTGTATACTTCCTGCCTGGCTACTGGCCAATCAGCATTTTATTTATCAATCAATCAGAGCAACACATATTCACAGCATACAGAAAAACATCCGCATCAGCTCTTTTCATGGTGTCCTAGATTTCCTGGATGTTTTGTGCCAAGAATTTTTTAGATTTAACATTTTCTTTTACCCACAT
>LZPO01117219.1:57697-70813 GCA_001675575.1 Neotoma lepida
TATATATATGAGTTTGCAAACATATAGTTTCCATATGGCTTTGTAAAAATTAACATTTACTATGTGAATTCCACCTTAGCAGGAAATAGTTAACATATTGAACTCAAATGAAAAGCTTTACAAATATTTTCAAGTAACCTTGATAATCTCAACTTAAATCAGTGAATACAGCATAGCAAAACTTTCTTTGTTAATTCTGAAACTAACGATATTTGCTGAAACTATTTAAAAGTCAATACATCTACTTTCTAAAAGAAATTTCTGTATTGTGGAGTACGTTTTATGTTTTTCTGGCTTCACATTTGACATGCAGTTGTGGTATAAGTGGTGTCACTAGCAAGTGAGGTATATACTTGTGATTTTAAGGAATAAGAAGTCTTCTTTAAAAAAATTAGAATATAGTTTCAGATCACTTGTTTTCTCGACTATATAGCATTAGTAATAAGGAAAAATGTTCTTTGATATAACTGAATCAGACTAGTGATATCTGCACATGGGCAAGTATTAGAAATGGTATACCTCTGAATGTGTATAAACATAATTAAATTGTGTAATGGAAGAGAGCCAAAACTATAATAACTCTAATTTGTCTAAAATATGATCATTTCTCAAATTTTCCTGGAATAACATTATGAAAGATCTTTTCATACTAAGAAACAAAAGCATAATTTAATGCCTATTTACATAAGAAACACTGAAGAAAGAAAGAAAATATCTTGCAAATTATGGCATTTCTGGTTGCCACATAGCATCTTTTATCTGTTCTCTTTCCATCCTGTACATTTTCATAAGGTAAAGTTTATTTCATACAATGCAATTAATAAGCATACAGCATGTGATAAGTTGTAGAGAAGTATATTCATTTAAAAATGTATTTTCATAATTCTTTGAGAATTTCATAAAAAGTATTTTGATCATATTTACCCCGATCCTCACTTTAGCTCCTCCTTGACCCAACCCTCATCTCCCTATTCACTTCAAACTTTGTGTCCTCTATGTTTTGTTTTGTTTTCCTTAATAATACAACTAGGCCAGTTTGCACCGACCATATACTCATAGGTGTGGGGGTTTTCACTGGAGCATGATCTACCAAAGAGAAGTCAAACTCTGAAAAATTCACTATCCTTTCCTGAGAAGCCTTCAGCTGTCAATACCTCCTTAGTTTGTGAGTGAGGTCTCCTAAGCCCTTCTACTGTCATGTTAGAATGCTGACTTGATCTTGTGTATGTCTTGGGCTGACAACCACTGTTGCTGTGAGTTCATGATTTCACCAGTCATGACAGGTCCGGAAAACCCTGTTTTTCTCCAGTCTTTCCTGACCTTTATCTCTTACATTCTTTCTGCTGCCTCTTCTTAGATGGTCTCTGTGCATTGGCTGTGTATTGGGGCTAAAGGACATGTATATGTCCCATTTATGACTGAAAAATCCATTGAAATTTAAAATCCACAATTTTATCAATTATAAATTTCTACACTACAACCCACTGCACAAAGAAACTTCTCTATTGAGATCAGAGAACTGTACTAGTCTATGGGTGTGGAGATGTGAATTTAGTTGGCAGTCTGATGCTATGTCCATTTAGAAGATAATACCAGTGAGTTCACCTCTGGATCCTGTGAACTCCACAATCTGAGTTCTTGGTCACATTTATAGTACCAGCTATGATTTTCCTCCTGTGTAACATGTCTTAAATCCAATGATAAATTAGTTGGATACCTCACTAACATTTGTGCCACTGTTGTACTTGTGGGAGCCCACAGAGGTTTCTTAGTGAGATCTGAACTTGCTTTACCAGCAGGGCTGCATAAGAGGATGATTGGACCAGGGCCTGGGTACCAGGTGTTTGGAAGGGTCTGCACTTGGTTGTATCTAGCAAGGGGGAGGTCTTTTGCCTCACCTCATTGCATTGTTATAAAATTCCCTTTTGAATTAAGGTCTAGACCATTGGGTATTGACCCAGGTCCTCCCTAAGCTATCCTGTGTTTCTGTCTTTCCTCTCATCAACTAGGTATATCATTCTACCTAATATTCTTTATTCCTCTCTCCTCCTCATAGGAACCCTGGAAAAAGGAGGGGGCTGGTCCCCCACATCTACTCATAGTATGTCTTGCCTTACTGAACTTCAATATAGTTTGCAATGTTCAGAGTTGGGTAAGGCTGTTGACATTTTCTCCTCAATAGCACACATAGTACCTTCTGCTACTATGAAAGCTAGCCATCAGGATGAAGGCTTGACTGAGAAATATTTTAAATAGCAACCTTGATTAGAGGAGAATGGACTTCAAATAACTTAATAACCATTGACTTTCAATTGGAATCTGCCCTATAGTGTGCTTTCTAAGAGTACATATATATCAGGATATCAGGTATCAAAGCCCTCATAAATGCTGCCAAAAATGTGGTAGAGGTATACATCCAGCACAAGCTCTACCAGAAGCACCCTAAAAGTTTACAGACTTTTAGGAGTGTCTTTTTTTTAGATTACCAAATGGATTATAAATATATTAGTTTAATATATAAAGTAATATGAAGTATTATATATTCCTTGTAGTCTAAACAAATTTTAAAGAAATAAATTTTACTTAGATGTTTCCACAATGACCACATTATAAAATTTTATTATTATTTGACATTTCTAAAAATCATGAAAAGCAGTAGGATACACACATTTATTCTTTCAATTTTGTCATTTAAAATAAAAAATCTCTATGTCCCCAAAGTTTGATTATTCTCATCTAAGAATAAATGTAACTAGAGCCTCAATGTTTTATATATATATTTATTAAGGGTTTCTATGGGGAAAACAGACTCCCTGATACAGGATAAGGTAAATCCAATTCCAGAGTCCTTGGAAAGCTAGGGACCAATCACATGCTGCTTCACACCGCCTGATCCTGTCTTCACCACCCAAGAGAGCATGACCCCCTTTCTCCTCCCTTTTAAGCCATCACGTAGGCAGATAAAATACACCACCTCTATCAGGCCAGATAGCCCAAAGTCATGGACAGAACAAATTCCTACTACAAATAAATCTTGCTACAATTTTAGTGTACTTACCAAGATATAAATTGGAATGCATCACTGTACTACTGTTTTATTTCTTCAATACCAGTATTTCTTCACTATATGATGCCCTCTGCATGCTGACATGAGACATAAAGCTAATTTCAAGTGCCAGTGCTGTAGTCTTGCATTTTGCAGGCTCTGTAACTGCAAAAAATAAACTTCTTCTGTATTAGGTATCCAGTAACAGGTATTTTCTAATGATAACTGGAAAGGAACCAAGGTGAATACCAATTTACAAATAAGTATGTGAATGCTTACAATAAATATATTTTATTCCAGTATCACATATATTCAAAAAAATTAATATAAAATTATGTTTGATATTTTAATTTTATATATGAGTACCTATATAATGTGATATAATGGGGCTGGAGAGAGCTCAACAGGTAATATCACTGGATGTCCTCTCAGAGGATCCAGGTTCAATTCCCAACCTTCCCCCACCAGTAGCTCACAACCACTTGCTTATATTAGATTTATCTATTTTGTACTGGTGAGGATCAAAATCCAGAGCCTCTTGCATACTTTATACATCTTTTACCTTTGTACTACATCCCTGATAGAAGGTTTTTAAAGTTGTATTTTTATTATTTCTAAAATTTTTTATACAACATATTTTGATTATATACTTTCCCTTGCCTGAAGTCCTCCCAGAACCTCCTCACCTCTCTATCCAACCACAAGAAAGAGAGGGAGAGAGAGAGAGAGAGACAGAGACAGAGACAGAGAGACAGAGAGACAGAGAGACAGAGAGACAGAGAGACAGAGAGAAGAGAGAAGGAAAGAAGAAAGAGTGGAAGAAAGAACAGAAGGAAGGGGAAAGAAAACAAAACCAAAAAGACAAAAACACCAAACAGTAGCAAAATAGAAGTGCACAAACAGGAAGAGAGAAAGAGAGAGGGAGGGAGGGAGGAATAGAGGGAGGAAGGGAGAGAGGGAGGGAGGGAAGTAGAGAGAAGTAGAGAGAGAGCATGTTTTTTGTTGGTCAACTACTTCTGAGCATGAGTTTTGCCCTGGAGTGTGGTCACTCCAATAGAGAAAATTCATTTTCCCTCTCATATCAGGTATCTATTATAAATAGCTTCTCGGTTAGGGGTGGAACACTGTGCCCATGCTGGGATTTTGTCTGGTGTGAACATGTACAGAACTTGTGCATGTAGTCACAGTCTCTGTGACTTCATATATGTATCAGCACTGTTGTATCTAGATGGATTTTCTTCACATCATCCACCACCTCTGGCTCTTACACAGGCTCACAACCACTTGTAGCTCTAGTCCAAGGGAATCCAATGCCCTTTTCTGTCCTCCACAGGCACCAAGGATACACGTACACAAAACACCCATACTCATATGAATAAATAAATCTCAATAATAATAATAATAATAATAATAACATGTAAAAGTTATTTTGCCTACTTACTATACAAAGGAAATAGATTGTAATATAAGCCTAAAAAATGTTCCAGAAAAATAAAATCATAGTTAAAAGTGTACTTTACTTATTTTTATGTAAAGTATGTAACAACTTGCTTATGAATGGACTGAAAAATATATTCAACTTTTAAAAGACAAAATTCACAAATTAAATTGAAATTTTGTTTTTTATACATATTGTGATAGGTCCTTGTCTTGAAATACTAAGACAATATGTTTGCTTCTAAATTCCATGAAAAACAGTCTAAATGGGGAACAAGAGGATAAGGAATGCATGTGAAGATTTCAAGTTGTTTATTTTAAAATGTTTTCTTTTTAAAAAGCATATTTGGTTTTGAATACTATTGGTCCCAAACATTTATCCATCAAGAGTAGCTTTGAATTTCAAAAAGTAAAAATCATTCAGTTTACAAAATGTGAATGATTAGGCCATGTAATATACAGTCAGCATAATTTATAGTCAAGGGGTTGTTTTCCTTATGTAGATAAAATTACTCCAAAAAAATAGTTTTAGTGGACAAATTCCAGAATTATTGAATAATTTTGGCAGTAATGAAAGAAACAATGTTCTAAGGGAAATAATTTGGATTTGCATGGTTCAAACACTTAAGCTGCTAGAATGGTTTTTAGTAAGTGGACATTGATGTATCATTTTAATTTCATTTGTATTGTATCTACAAATAATAGGTATTATCATTACTATTACTATTTCTGAATAAATCAGTTTATATGTGCATTCTACAGAAGACTCTCAGCAGTGCAGGAGTTTCAAGAAAGACTAACTTTACTCACAAGTCCAATTGAACCTATTTCTATATTTCCATCTGTTTCTACAAGACATACCTAAACTGCAAAATGGTTCTGCCTCACTGTGCACTGCATAGTAGACACCACTTTTCATTTCGCATACTAATGTACTAACTGGTATCTCACACGTAAAGTCATGTTTGAGTGAGTGTTGGCTAAGGTAATTTTTACAAAAATCATACTAAAAATTTGCCATTCCTTCTCAAAATATTCTGCATTCTTTTTTCTAGGATAATTTATGAACAATAAGAAATTCTTGAGGATATTTTCTATCTCCCTACTTAATCTTTCTGTCTTAATGTGGCTGAGCAACAGCTCTTGCTCATTTTTACTTACCTAGGCTAAACTCCACACAGACGTACGGGTGTTGACTCACCCTTTTTCAATGAAAAGCACTTCAGAGCTCAGTTACCATTTTCATCAAGATAAGATCTTCTTTCTTATATGAATTCTCCACAAAAGCTTTCAACCATTATTTTGTTATTTCTTGTTGTTTTATTAATATATTACTAATTGATGCATTTCTTCATTTTCATTTTTTTTCATATTTTTCTTCTTGGTTCAATTTAACGATGCTGGAAATGTATGAAATCTAAGCTCTTAATTCTATCTCACACATGTCCAGGAGGGAAGGTAATAAAGTATAACATGTATATAACAAGATAACATATATAATAATTAAAGTTGGTGTGTCTTACTATAAAGGTGGAACATAGGTATTTTATTTCAGAAAAGAATATCAGTTTTCATAAATTGTTGAAGTACATTTTGTCAAGATGGAATAAGAAAAAAATAAATTAGATGTCTTATTTGAAATATTTAAAAATACATGTACCTGTGAGTGTGTGTGTATACATGCATGATAATGGAAAATTTAAGAGCACAACAGGCAACAAAGGGAATCATGTATAAGAACAGACAAGCTACCAAAATAAGTACTGTGATTGCTCTACCTTAAGTATTGAAGAAATTCTAAACTGACAGACACGTTTGAGAAGACCAAACAGAGACTATAAATATTGTCAATATGAGTATAGAAACTATGAATCTGTACAAAAAATGAGTATAAAGGCCAAGATAAAATATTAGAAAAGAAGGAGTCCGCACAGAGAAGAACTCGGGAGATTATCAAAGATCTTTTTGGGTATTCACCTGAATCCTGATCAATAGAAAACATGAAGGCATGGGAAAGAACAACCCAAAAGGATTAGAGAAAATAATTCTCAAAATTTTTTATAGAGCTGGAAATAACTCATGTTCTTGCCAGGCAAAGTACAAAATCTCAGAAATCACAGGCATCAAGCAGAGTACTCAGCAGGATTTTACATCACTTATGAAGCAAAATCAGCCATTGACAAAAGGCTGCTCTAGTCTTATATACCAATGATTGATATCTGTACAAAAGGGATGAAAACAGACATAATTTATCTGTGATTTAGAAAAGAGCTAAAGAATATTTGTGCATGTCTTTGCCACTTTGGATTGTGACTTAGTCCATTTCATACTTTTGTGACAGAATACTACCAAATGAGAGACAATAAATGTATTTTTTGTGTTCTGGAGCCTGAAAGTCAAAATTTATAAAATTTAATATATATAGTGAAGTCCCTTCATGATTAATCATATCATGGCAAAGCCCTAACAAGGTAAGTGAGCATGCAGGAACCAGATAGTGACCAAGAGGGAGGAATATTCATTTTTATAACTAGAATAATCTCCTTAGAATTAAATCAACAACTCTCTAGATAAAGAGATTGATCTATTAATTATCTTGCTTCTTAACAATATTAAAAGGCACTTGAATATAAAAGTCAGTTTTGAAGGATGCAGTTAAATAAATACTAGCAGATTGCTATGACAAAACTACAATACTGAGTGTGACAATCAATTTCTCATCTGTCCCAATTTCTTTCTCATAGTGTAGAACTTTGGATGGCTGAGATCTAGGTGCCAATATGATCTATTTCTTACCTGTTTTTTCCCCTTTTATTGAAAATAGGGGAATTTTCTCATACAATATGTCCTGATTATAGTTTCTCCTCCCTGTACTCCTCCCAGTTCCTCCCTACCTGCACTCCCAACCAGATCCACTCCATTTTTGTCTCTCATTAGAAAAGAACGGGCTTCTAAGAGATAATAACAAAACATGATAAAATAAAATATAATAAGATAAAATAAGAACCATCACATCAAGGCTGGACAAGGCAACCCAGCAGAAATGAGTCCCAAGAGCATACATGCGAATCAGAGACCCACTTGTTCACACACTCAGGAATCCCATAAAATACTAAACTAAAAGCTATAGTATATACACAGACGACTTGGTGCAGACCTGCATATGCCCTATGCTTGGTGCTTCGGTTTCTGTGAGTTCATGTGAGCCTTGCTCAGTTGATTCGGACAGCCTTGTTCTCCTGGGGTCCTCTATTTCCTCTGGCTCTTACATTCTTTCTATCTACTCTTCCACAGTATTCCCTGAGCTCTGAAGGGAGGGATTTGATAGAGAGATCCCATTTAGAGTTATGTGTTGCAAGGATGTTCTCTCTACCTAATGTCTGTCTGTGGGTCTCTACATCTGTTCGCACCTGCTGCATGCAGAAGTTTTCTGAAAATCACTGAATAAGGCACTGATCTATGAGTGTAGCAGAGTATTATTAGGAGTCACTTTATTGATACTACTTTTTAGAGCAGTACTGTTTGCTTTTACCCTAGATCTCTGGAATACATAGTCTCTGATTTGTGGTCACTCAAACAGTGTTGGACATGGGTTCCTTTTCATGAAGTGGGCCTTAATTCAAATCAGATATTTGTCGTCTACTCTGACAAAATCTGTAGCACCACTGGTCTAAAATATATTTCAGAGAGAACAGATTGCAAGACAAAGGTTTGGTGGCTGGGTTGGTGTTTCTTTTTTGCTAGCCTGCAAAGTAACTTCCTAAAACAAGACACTAGAACATAGGGGTGAAGGCTCCATGTAGGTACCAGCTCAACTTCTCCATATGCAATAGGTTGTGCAGATATTGTCCTCAGCAATGGGACCCCACTGTTAGTTTTCTGCTGCTGAAGTTGGATCCTGAGTGGTGGCTAGTATGATTGGAAAGAACACCCATTATACTGTGTCAGAGGACAACTCATTTATTTATTAGGAAGGGGCAAGGGACAGTTATACCCCAGGGATAATGGCCAGTTAGATCTATGTGGTGGTATGTTATTGGTTGGGACAAGAAGATCAAGGATGCTTCATTTGCATACTCAGGAGCAGCAGGGGCAGGGGAAGGAACTTTATAAGGTCATATAGAAAAGAAGGGAAGTTCATCCTGGGATGTTTCAGCCATCAGATTAACTGCATTCGATTCTCATAGCCTTGGAAACACATAAGCTTATCAATTGCTACATACATGGGGCATGTCCATATATGGAGAAGCCTATCTGCTGGGGTCTATTGATGCCTGAGCAAGGTGAGGCAGCAGCCAAACTCCTGCTACTCTCAGGATGAAAAAGTCAGGGTTTTTAGGCATGCTTTGACTCCTTAGCTTCAAGCCAGCCCTGCAACAACTCACTGTCTTAGCAAGCGCCTTGGTTGTTTGGAGATTTTCGTGGGATCCATTTGGCCAACCACTAAGTTGAATGTAACCCAGCTCTGGTACTGGAAGACTCATTGATAATAAGAGATAGACAGTTGGGACTCCATATCCACTCTAATTTGTAGACCTCAATATAATTGCCTTCATATAATTTAGTAAGATTCCACTGCCTTAGGTTTCTATATTATCCCTCAAATGCCACTCAATTTCAGATGTCTCTTGATGGGGATGCCATTCTGTATGCTGTGAATATGTGTTGCTCTGATTGGTTGATACATAAAATGCTGATTGGCCAGTAGCCATGCAGTAAGTACAGGAACAACATGCCAGCAGCCTGGTGAAGCCACAGAACACATGGCAAAACATAGATTAATAGAAATGGGCTAAGTTTAAGTGTAAGAGCTAGTCAGTAATAAACCTGAGCTAATGGCCAAACAGTATAATTAATATAAGCCTCTGTGTGTTTACTTGGGTCTGATCGGCCATGGGAGCCACGTGGGTTAGACAAAGCATTCTCCTACAAATGGCACTCATACATGGTAGCAAGAGTTTCCACTTGAAACCTGAAAGAATTTAATAAGAGATTCTAAAAAGGAGCCAAAAACAGCTTTCCACTTCATGTCTCACGCGGGCCAAGATATAGAGATGCCAAGGTACAGAGATAGAATGGAGTGAGGACTTGAAACAGTATGGTGGGTTTATGGCTTATGGGTTTGAACACAGCATGGCAGATTCCTGCCACGGTACACAGAAGTGTCTCCAAGCTGCTCAGTGCACTGCATGGTGGATTTAACTTATACTCATACAGACAAAAAGGGTTTTTGGACCAGCTGCATGCTCCCTGATGACAGCATGGACTCCAGAGTTGGCGGAGTAAGCCTGACTCTCCTGGGTATGCCCTCCATATTGAAAAGCTGAGATGGGTGGAATCAGCAGCCAAGGCTGCCACTTCAATCTCAGCCACACAGTTTAGCAGTTTAAAATCTCTCCTGGTCAGAGAAGGATTATAGATCCAAAATAAGTCAGATTCAGATGGATTAACCTCTAAATGGTTTACATTATATATAAAAATGTATGTAGGAAGAGAGAGGAAAAGGAGTATATGCAGTTATATAAAGAAATAGATATTTTAAAAAAATAAAGGCTTTAAAGAGACAATAGAGATAATATAAAAAATAAGCCACTTAAATATGGATATTACACAGAGAAGCTGGATTCTGTTATCTTTGGGATTTTTAACGCAGAAAGACAATTGATTGTAAAGATACATATTTTAAAGATATCTTGATTTCAAAATTTATATATCAGGGTATGTTGCTTTGGAAAAGAGTTTGTGCTTTTGTTTCCACAGAAGATGATAACCTGTGGATTGATTCCCAGCTAATATGGTTTGACCAGCCAAGACCCCCTGAGAGGCCCAGATGATCTGACATCCAAACAGCTTCAAGGCAACCGGCTCAGACAATGTAGCTACTCCAGTCAGGACTTGACCATAATTCTTAATTTTCTCAGGATCCCCATAAGAATACAGCACCTTTATCAGCTGGAAGTAGCCTAGAAAACTATGCCCACATTCCTCCCAAAAATGGATTGTGGATGTTTGTCTTTATTTAGGTTGTTGATTACAAATTGTTATTGGTCATAGTCAATCTCTTTCTAAAAGAAGAAAGGGGGATATGATATAGAAATATAGGATATAGATATGATAGGATAAAAGGGTGGATTGTTGAACCTACTTTTAAAGGGCAACTTGTTTAAAATGCTTTACATTGGTATAGATTTTAATTTATTGACACAAATTTAAAATTAATTTTGTTATACATTATCTATATTTCTACTCTTGTTTAAAGTATTATGGTTGTTTAAATCATTTGAATTGTAATGGATAATTAAGAAATACAGAGTAATAATTAGTCTTCTATGATAAGCAAACTTATAGTTGCTCCCCCACATTGGGTTCCAGTTTGCCCCAGCCAGCGGGGTCTTCAGCAGAGACCCTAGAAGGGGGAACAGTGAATGAAAGGGACAAGAGACACGAAGAATGATAGCAAGACAGGATTCTAATCAAGCTGCAAAGTTTATTTTTTCACCAATTGATTATATAGCAGGTGAAGCAGGAGCTTGTGCTTGGGGTCATGGGTCAGGGCAATTAGGTTGCTAGGTAACCTGACTGCAAGATATTTTCTCAGGAAGGTCAGGATAGCGGATGTCCCTAACTGACAAAAGATAAAGAAGTACCAGACCATTGCTTAAGGCCACGTAGCAAACCTGTTACTAAGGAAACAGAAATGGAAAATTACCTGGGCTAAGATAGCTTAATTATAGCCAATACAGGTTTTGGCTCCAGGCAATAGTCATATTAGTTAAGTTTTCTAGGTATATATAGATATGATTCAATTAGGTAGGTAATCTTCAAACACTTCAAAGACCTACAGAATATGGCATTTAAAATATTTTAAAAATTTAGACTCTCTGGACAATGAGACATGTCTGCTCCTGGCAGTACCAATTTACTTCAAAGAGAAAGATGGGCATGGAAGACACTCTATATGGAGTTTATCTTCTTGGCAAAAATAGCCATTTGGGCAAGAAACTACTCTTGCCTGGACTGCTGATAATATGTTGTATAAACTGGACATGCAGGACCCATATGAAGGTGACCACTGAACTTTGCAAGACAAGATGATCCTTTAGGTTCCTGCTTCACAGAAGAAACTGCCAGACATTCTACAGGTCACAGAGAGAAGTGACTGAGAGACTCTAGGCCTGTAGGCTGAAGAATGGATGCCCCAATATTGCAGAAGAACTTTGGACAATGTCCAGGTAGCCAGCTGTCTCTATCATTCCAGATTTTTGGAAATTGCTTACAATGCTCTTCTTGTTTACTTAGGTAATATTATATCCTTCTGAAGTCTTTGATGTAGTTGAAGACTAGATAATTATAATTTTCCTTGGTTGTGATAAAAGATAAGTTAGATATGAAACCTTAGACATAAAAATATAGAATAAATAGAATATTTTCTTTGAATTTGCAAAATACAAATAGACTAGATATTGTAACTATAATTCTTGCTAGATAACTGTTTTGTTTTATGCAATTTTACTATGTGTGATTATATTGTGTCCCCCAATATATAGTATAACCTAATAAACTTATTTGTAGGTCAGAGAACAGAACAGCCACTAGATTAGACATAGAGGCCAGAAAATTGTGGCACACATGCCTTTAATCCCAGCACTTGAAATCTCATGTATTTGCTTGGGAAGGACACACTCCTTTAATCCCAGGAAGTGATGGCAGGAAGCAAAAAGGTATATAAGGCATGAGCCCAGGAACTAGAGGCCTTTTAAGCTTTTAGGCTTTTGAGCAGCAGTTCAGCTGAGATTCATTCAGATGAAGACTTAGAGGCTTCCAGGCTGAGGAAACATGATCAGCTGAGGAATTGACAAGGTGAGGTTGGCTGTGGCTTGTTCTGTCTCTTTCACCTTTCAGAATTTACCTCATCTGGCTCTGGGTATTTTATTAATAAGACCTTTTAAAATTCATGTTACAATTATGTTGAAGTTAAAACCTTCCTTTTAAGTAGAAGGAAAAGAGGAAATGATGGGGATGTCGTTCTGTATGCTGTGAATATGTGTTGCTCTGATTGGTTGATAAATAAAATGCTGATTGACCAGTAGTCAGGCCAGAAGTATAGGCAGGATAAGTAGACAAGGAAAATTCTGGGAAGAGAAAAGTTGAGTGAGGAGACGCCAGCCACTGCCAAAGGAACAACACGCCAGCAGCCTGGTAAAGCCATGGAACACGTGGCAAAACATATAGATTAAGAGAAATGGGCTGAGTTTAAGTGTAAGAACTAGTCAGTAATAAGCCTGAGCTAATGGCCAAGCAGTTATAATTAATATAAGCCTCTGTGTGTTTACTTGGGTCTCAGTGGCCGCAGGAGCCGGGTGGGACCAGAAAAAAAATTCTTCTGCAGTCTCTCTCTGCATTCCATCCCTCAACCTGATCCTCTCATTCCCATCCCCACCTGTGCCCAGTCCAACTCTGAAATCTATTTTATTTCCCCCTGCAAGAGAGACCCATGTGTCCTCTTACAGGAAATCATGGGTTGGCCTGTTCTAGCTGCCTTGGGAGATATGATGTGCCATGGTGTTTTTAAGGTTTGAGCCTTAATCTTTATTCTACTACCATTATAAATTCCCAAGCATACACACACACAC
>LZPO01117219.1:70878-82387 GCA_001675575.1 Neotoma lepida
ACTTGTTAATAATAAAAAAAATGCTGCAAGCCACAGGAAAATGTAATGGAATCCAGATACTATGACAAAAGCTGCTACCTGGAAAGTCAAGGACTTTTCCAGAGGTCAAACAATGGCTAAAGGAGTCTTGGTATTATTTTAGCTTTTGTATATATATTAGCCAGTTTCTTCAATAATTTTCTTGTATACTATGTATGCTTCCAAGAACTCCTAACAGTGTATTTCTCTGAAATACTTCTCAAGCATCCTAGGCCAAAACAGCAAAGGATCTCCTAAATTAAGGTAAACATCCTTCCAGAGACACTGACTGACACTAGGTGCATAGCTTTATTTCTTGTGCAAATGAAGCTCAGACCCTCCTTCTTCTCACAGGCCAAGTGGCATGCCAGAGCAATTGACATGTACAAAAGGGTTTTTTGCATACCAGGTGCAGTGAAGTGTTCAGGCAGAATTCCTAGCTCTGAGCAGAGTTGCCTCACTCGACCAGGAAGCGGCAAGGCAGTTTTTGCAGATTGTAAGTGAATTGGGTCAGATCAGGAGAGTAGGAGAGAAAAGGACGAAATAGATGGCGAATCAGAGGACAAAGATGAGGTCGAGAGCAAAAGAACTTAGTTAGGACTAGGACCATGAGAGGACAGGAAGAAAAGGTACAGAGAGGAGCTGAGTGTGAGAACAGAACTGAAGCTGTGTAGATAGAATTTTGTCTTAGAGGAATAAAGTGGATGGCCGAAAGAACTCAGTGTACTTGGATTCCCCCCACCCCTACTCACCATTATAGCGTCTTCCCCAGGACTCTGGGAGAAATCTCCTCAGGGCAGGCCCCCAAAGAAATTTCGATTAAAAAAAAATAACTACAAAGCAAACTCTCAGGGACAAGAGTCACACTTGGCAAAGACTTGGTCAGCTTAATTAGTGACTGATAACAGCTGTAGGTTGTAAAAAATTCTGGCTCATCTCTTAAAGGTATAACTACAAGGGTACAAGGGAAGAAACTAAACCAATGAGAGATTTAAGAAAAAAGGAAAGAATACATGTGCTATTTTATGTGATTAATAATATCCAGACATGGTTAATAAGTTAACAGCCTTTTTCTGTTAATCACCTGAATCTCAGGACCTAAACATAGTCCACTGAGCCTAATATCTTACATTAATAATTGGTGTAGAAATAAATACAAAGTGTTAATTTTTTTAAGAATCAGAATTGGGAGGTCCTGGTGGAGGAAGCTTAGGGCAGCATAGATGCTATTGATCTTTTGCAGGATTAGGATATAACAAGGCCAGACACTTGCACTATCACTTCTAGTTCGCTATACTTCTTCTGAAGGGTTTTGATCTAACAAGGCTATGCACAAGCAATTCTGCTCTGTGACCGCTCCACGAGGACACTATGTTTGGCCAATTTTGCCTTGTCAATGGCTAAGGATGGAGAACAAGACCTCTAAGTGTCTATAGTCCACATGGACCAATAGACCTAGTTATGAAGCATATTTTAATATGTTTCTATTCATCAAAATTGTACAGTTAAATAAGAAATCATCTTCTTGTGCTATGCCCAGATTGCGGGGACCCCCAAAAGACCATCTTAGAGATTGAATCCCACATGTGAAAGCAAAGAGCCTTTATTCTCTTCATGCTCTGAGCTTGGTCTCTCTGTCTGTCCAATGCAGTGGTGAGAGCAGAGAGCCCTAAGCACAGGCAGGATAGGGTTTTTATCATAGCAGAGGTTGGGGTGAGGGGATTTCCAGGGTTCAGGACCCTGATTGTCTGACAATTGTCTAGGGATAGCTATAAAACAAAAATAGGTGTGTACTAGACTCAGGGACATCTGGCCACCTTATCTAATGGAGGAATGTTTGGGGTGTTAGGTACTTCCTCATCCCTGGGTGGATCCCTGGGTGGTGTCAGCTTATGGCTTTTCCAGGATCTGGGTATTGCCTGCCAGTAAGCCTATCACAGCAGCTGTGTCTGGGCCTCTAGGCCTGTCATGACAGCTGTGTGGTCAAGCAGTTTTGGGGCCCCTCCACACTTGACTATCCATAATTATGTGTACCCATAAGATTAAGATGTAATCATGAGATTGCATGTACACATTAGATGGAAATGCATGGTAAATAGGGAGATATATCTCTTCTTAAAAAAGGAATGCAGTTCTTAGGGAAGAAATGAAGTGACACATGAGAGAAATACAGATACAGAGGAACTGGTCATTTATAGTTAGTAACCTCATGGCCTTGCCAGGTGGAGCTTCCCATCAAAGAGTCATTCATTTTGTGGGTTGACATATGAACACCAGATATCACCTATGTATACTCTCATGGCCATCAACAGTATAAAATGTCTGATTGCTTGAAATAAACTTGTCTCAACTTCAATCTTGCTGACATCTATCCAACCCAGGCTGATTCATTCGTTCCCAGTGACCATATGAGAACATGATTCAGTAAGTAAGCACTATCTCTTAAATTCCCCCTAGTCCCTTCCTCTGTAACTAATATCTCTGGGTCCATGGAATGTAGATTCATTGTCATTAATTTGATGGCTAATATCTACTTATAAGTNAAGACATACCATATTTATCTTTCTGGGTCTGGGTAACCTCACTTGGGAAGATTTTTTTGCTATTCCATCCATTCTCCTACCAATTACATGATGTCATTTTTTTAATGGATGAGTAATACCCCATTGTATAAATGTATTAAAATGGCTATACTAGCTTTTTTTATTATTATATTAATCTTACTTTTTTCCCTTTTTATTTTTATTTATTCTTCCCTTATACATTATATACCAACTTCCGCCTCCCCTCTGTCCCCTCCTCCCACCCCCACCTCCTGATCCACTGCTCCTCTGTTTCCCTTTAGAAAGAAGTAGGCTAGCTTGTTTCTCATGTCCATTGACTTGTAATATCTTTTTCTAACTCTTTAAAGTCAGAAAATTTTGAATATTGAGAGAAAATATTGTCTTAGCAACATGAACACAAAAACATATGGCATCCAACATAAGGGAAAAGACCTATATTTTAAAAACAATTATAATTTTAAAAGTCAAGTATTCAATGATGTAAGAAATATGTCAACAAAAAAAGTGGATTGATTATAACTGAGAAGAAATGACACAGGTGATGAAATTTTTAGTCAATATAAACAAGATATTAGCTCACAAAAAAATTAAAAATAGCCATGTGATCCAGCTATACCACTTATGGGAATATATCTAAAAGAATCTGTGTCAGCGTGCTACAAAGATAAACGCACACTCACATCCATTTTATCACTACTTAAAATATTCAAGTTACAGGATCATCCATCAACACATGAATGGTAAAGAAAATGTGGAACACATACAAAATGGAGTTTGATTCAGTCGTAAACATAATGTGTCATTCACAGAAAACTGTATGGAATTGGAGATCTTCATAGGAAGCTAAACCTCAGACTTAGAAGGACAAACAGTAGAAGGGTACTGATGAGAAGAAGGTAGGGCGAGTAAAGTGGGTGATGCAGAATGAATCTCGTCAAATTATATGATATACTTCCATGGAAAGGTCACAGTGGAATTCAGCTTGGACAGTGATACACTTATTATTAACTTTAAAAACATAGCTAGAGTGACTGTAGCTAAAGTGCATGAAAATTTAACGCTGACTTGAGAGTGAGAGAAAATTAATGAAATTGCACTTGGTATCATACCAAAAGAATGTGTCAAGATGAAGGAAGTGGATCAGTAGAAAGGGACATGGCTTCTATATTGAGGCTCTGTGTTTCATTCCCACTATCAAACTTTAAGAAATGGAAAGGAAAGGGAAAACTACCAAAAAAGACTTATAAAAATGAAAAAGAATATATCAGTAAGATCTGGGGTATCTTATAATATTGTTTCATTTTGGAGACACTTCAGTAGAAATAATGATTAAAAGTACAAATGATTTGGAATAAAGTAAAAGTCAAAATGAAAAATAATATTTATAAATACAATGAAAGCAGCATTTTAACCAAAACTGAGCAGGAGAAACAATGAACAGCTAAAACAACAACAAAAACCACCAAAATCAAGGTACATCTTAAGGGACACCAACTGCTTAAAATAATGATAAAGAGAAACATTTTCATTTGCTCATTGATTTGTTGTATGCATGGGTTTGGAGTGAGCATGCTAGAGAACAGGAATGGGGTCTTCCCCTTTACCATGTGGCTTGAAACCTCAGATGGTCAGGCTTGGCTGCAAGCACTTTTATCCAATGATCCATCTTTGATGGCATAAGATAAACAGTTAGCCTGCAGTGGTGGCACATACCTTTAATCCCAGCACCAGGGAGGCAGAGACAGGTGGATCTCTGAGTTCAAGGCCAGCATGGTCTACAGAGCAAGTTCCAGGACAGCCAGGGCTACACAGAGAAACTTTCTTTCAGAAAAGAAAGAAAGAAACAAACAAACATGCAAACAGTTTAAAGCAGCCACCAAACAAAAGACATTATAAGTAATGAACTAGTATAACAAATAAATGAAAAAAATTAAAAGTAACAAGAGATTTTTATTATTCTTAGAAATTCAAGATAGTAAAGGAAATAATTCTGTATAAAGAGAAATGTTGCTGAGATGAAATCTTGGTGTAAACAAATAAGTGAAAACAAAATAGTCATGTGTCCAAAAATATAAAAAAGTATTGGATATTTAAAAAATAATTTAGTCTTTGAAGTTCAAGTAATAAATTATAGTATTTTTCATATCAACCATGGCTCTGTGTATATATGTGCACACACCCTCTCTTACACATGCACACACATAGGTACTTGTGAACATGTATATGCATATATGTACATGTATCACACACAAAAAAAAAACTGAAAAAAGGTCAATTAAGACTACAAAAACAATAGAAAACATACACTGTATAAATTTTTTAGTAATTTAGAATCTTGGTTAAGTAATGGTAAAAATATGTTTTAATAGTTTTCTTTCTCTGAATAAAACAAACAAGGAACAGAACATTGTACTGAAAATAAGTTAATATATTTGAAGTATTGAACAATAAAGTAGTTGTCATAAATTTACTTCAATGAAGCAAAGCAAAACACAATCACAATTATGGAAAGGATAAGAAAAATAGAAACAAAACAAATTAAAATGGAAAATTTAAAACCAAATGGATACTGGAATTTTTGATGAAATATTTTATTAACTTATCAGGCAGATGTAAGAAAAAAATTCCAAATAAAATTTGAAGATCAATGCCAATAACAACTATATATAATTATAAAATATATAATATAAAATATATAACATATATAAATACTATAAAAAGTTGAAAATAAAGACAGAAAGACATGTAGTTTAACCGGAAATAATAGAACTGTAATTATAGAAGATGAATGAACAAGGTATAACAATCTGGAGTAATTTCCTAAAGTTTTCAATATTTCATTAAAAATAAAGATTTGTTATGGTGGCATTTTATCTATGTCCCACAATAAAATTTATCTGAGGATCAGAGGAACAAGGTCAGCCACTAGCCTTGCAAAATTAGCACACGCCCTTAATCCTATCACTTAGCAAGCAGGGTCTGTGTGGATCCCTGTGAGTTCCAGGTCACACTAAGAGAAAGGGTCAAGCATGGAGACACATGCCTTTAATCCCAGCATCAACCATAGAATTCTGGAGGTCTATACAGACAAGCAGGAAGTGACAGAGATGGGCAATAGGAGGAAGTGATGTAGCTAGGCTGAAAGAGCCAATGGGAGAACAGAACAGAAAGGGATATAGACATGGAGGTATAGGAAGTCACACACACTCTCCTTTTTGGAAGCGGTGGCAGTGGTGTAAGTGGAGGCTGGTGGCTGTTTCTAATTCCTCTGATCTCTGTCAGACTTTCACTCCTATCTCTGCCTCCGTGTTTTATTTAACAAGACCATTCAGAAAACCCATCTTACATTTGACACTACAACGTGGCAAGAATTCATTTAAAAAAGGAGGAAATGAGGGGAACGTCTTTCTAAATATGTGTTGCTCTGATTGGTTGATACATAAAGCTGTTTGGCCAATGGTGAAGCAAAATAAAGTTAGGCAGGACATTCTAACTAGAGAGACAGGAGAAGAAATTAGATCTGGGCAGATGCCATTCTGTCGTCTAGAGAACAGCATGTAATAGCACACAGGTAAAGCCATGGAACACGTGGTGACATAGATTTATAAAAATGGGTTAATTTAAGATGTAAGGGCTAGCTAGCGGGAAGCCTGCCATGGCCGTAGTTTAAAAATAATATAAGCCTCTGTGTGTTTACTTGGGTCTAAGCAGCCACAGGAGCTGGGCGGGATGGGACAAACTTTTACCTACAATTTATAAACATGGAATGTATAAAGAACACAAAACTGAAATAAAAAGATGTAGTGAAGACAGCAAATCTTGAAATCATAAAAAGAAAATCAATCTTCTGATATCCTTGGGACTCATCCTTGTGATGTGGACCCAGGGCTCTCCTAGTTCTTCCTTGCTATCCCACCTCAGCCCATCCTACTAGCCCACGTCCATTCCTTTGTGACTCCCCACTGACCTGAAAAACTGTTTTTTAATGGGGACTCCATAGTCTCCACACATGACTGGGACTCAGGTTGAATACTAGTGCCCTGCTTTGCCTCCTCCATTCTCTTCTCTCTAGGGTACTCCTACTGTGGTGTGACTACCCACCTCAGCTCCTCCAAGTCCATCTCCATTCCTTTTAGATGCTGCCATTTATAGATGTACACTGGGTATCCCTAGCTCTTTATCTTCTTCCCTTGGTGGAGCTGGATCCCATTTCCTTCTTAAAAGACTTCCACAGGCTTTCTCTTGTCTGCTTGCCTGTCACCAACCACACCTACTGTGTTGATATTGGAGGATTTGTAGTCTGAACCTAAATCTGGAACCACCCAGAGTCTAAACCTTAAAACCCAGACAGGCCCCAAGACTGAACACCAAGCATCGGTATTCTTGTCCACAACCAGTCAGACTGGGAAAATAGCATACAAAGAACTGAAGACATACCTAACAAAGGTGAGACTAGAAATTCACAAGAAACTCTACAAATGTTATAATTCCAGATGCCTAGATCGCATCACAAAACCACAAACATGAACACGTAAGAAAATATGCCTCCTCAAGATGCCAGCAACCCTATTTTAACATGTCTTGAGATAAAACAATTTACCTAAAGTGAAGAGAAGGACTTTAAAATAGGAATTATGAAAAGTTCCAGGACCTTGAAGAGAATATGAATATATGCCTCAATAAAGACCATCAAATGTCATGGTGAAATCAAATGAAAATGGAATTTAACAAAGATATGATATAGAACTTAACAAAGAAGACTAACTAAATAAATGTAAAATGAAATAAAATTTGAAATGAAAATCTCACCAAGTCAAAAAAATAAACAAAGAAACAAAGCTCAGAGGAAAACCTAACTGAAAGAAATAAGTAGAAAAGAGAATTTCAGGTCAAGAATCAAGATGAGATAGAGATAGAAGAAACAGATAGCTCAGTCAAAGAAAATCTTGAATCTAAAAGAATCAGGTACAAAACAATTATCAATCTAGGACAGTGTGAAAATACCAAATTTACAAATAATAGGTATTGAAGAAGAAAAAGAAATCCAGGCCAAAGTCACAGAAAATATTTTTAACAAAATCATAGAAGAAAAATTCCCCAATCTATGTAAAGAAATACCTATCAAGATGAACGAGGCATACAGAACACTAGATAGGGCCAGAAAAGAAGCTCTCTGCAACATATATTAATCTAAACACTCAAACATACAGAAAAAAGTAAGGGTAATTAAAAGCTTCAAGGGAGAAAAATCAAGTTACATATAAAGGTAGTCCCATGGAAATAATACCTAATTTTTCAGTGGAGATCCTGAAATCCAGAAGGGCCAGAATGAATGTTCTAAAAGCTCTGAAAGGCCATAGATGCCAAACCAGACTATACCTAACAAAACTAACAATCATAATCAAAGGAGAGAGAAAAGTATTTTATAAGAAAATTTAAATTTAATTTAAATTTAAGCAATTTCTATACACCAATCTAACTCTATAGAGGAAAAACATCTGTCTAAAGAGGAAGCTAAATACAGCCAAACAAACACATGAAATAAGTAATCACAGAACAGTTAATCAAAACAAGAAAGAAATGCAAAAACCTATAGACTGAAGTTTCTTGGTCCCACCCGGTCCCACCTTGGCAGCAGCCATTTTTATAAAATAACCACTAAGAGGCTTAATATTAATTATAAACTGTTTGGTCTATGGCTCAGGCTTATTGCTGGCTAGCTTTAACATCTTAAAGTAACCCATTTCTATTAATCTATGTATTACCACATGTCTCCTGGCTTTACCTGTGTTCTATTACACCTTGTTCCCCCAGTGGCCTGCAGCATCTCTTTTGACTTCACCTTTCTTCTCCCTATTTTCTCTTGGATTTCCCACCTGGCTATAGCCTGTCTTGCCATAGGCCAGAGCAGCTTCTTTGTTAACCAATGGTAGCAACACAAATTCACAGCATACAGAAAGATCATCCCACAGCAAAAACCAAAACAACAAAATAAGACGAGTCAATAAACACCAGTCAATAATAACTTTCAATATTAATAGTATCAGTGACCCAATAAAAAGATACAGATATATAGGTTGAATTACAAAACAGGATCCATTCTGCTGCCTCCAAGAAACACACTTCACCACCAATAACAAAGTCTAAGGGTAAAATGATGGCAAAGATAGTCTGAGAAAACAGATTCAAGAAACAGTCAGTTATAGGTATTTTAATATCTGACAAAGTATATTTCAAAATAAAACTAGTCATGAAATTCAGAAGGCCATGACATACTCATTAAAGAAAAAATATGTCAAGAGATTATGGCAATTCTAAATATTTATTTGCCAAACACAAAGCCTTCTAGCTTCATAGAAGAAACATTACTATGGCTAAAAGCATATATTGACCCTAATACAATGATAGTTGGTAACTTCAATACTCCACTCTCGCCAATAGACAGGTCATCCAAACAAAAAAATAAACAGAAAAAAATGTGTATTTAATAACATCAAAATTCAAGTGGACTTAGCAGCCATCTACAGAACATTCCATCCAAACACACACACACACACACACAAGCAATAACAACAAAACTTGTTTTTCAGAAGATCATGGAATTTTCTCCAAAACTAACGATATTTTAGGATACAAAGCAAACTTCAACAGAAACAACATCAAAAATGTTAAAATAATATCCTGTACCATGTATGACCATCATGGATTAAAACTGGGTGTCAATAACAATAGAAACTCCAGAACATAGTCAAACTCATGGAAGCTGAATAACACACTAGTAAATAAAAAGTGGGTCAGGACAGAAATCAATAAATTTTTTTAATTGATTAGCGAACATGAAGAAACAGCATACTTGAACCTATGGAACAGAATGAAGGTAGTTCTAAGAGGCAACTTCATTGCACTAAGTGCCTACATAAAAAACTGGAGAGATCTACTACTGATAACTTAACAACTCACTAGAAATATATAGAAAAAGAAAAAGAAAGGATGGAAAGAAATAATCAGACTTGGGGCTGAAATCAATGAAATGGAAAACAACAAGAACAACAACAAAAAACAATACAAAGAATCAATGAAACAAACAGTTGGTTCTTTGAAAAAATAACTAGACATTGAAGAAGACATTAGAAAATGGGAAGATCAATCATGCTCATTGATAGGATTAGTACTGTAAAATGGTCATCCTACCAAAAACAATCTACAGATTCAATGAGAGCCCCATCAAAATTCTAATACAATTCCTTATAAAAATTTTTTTTTAAATCTTAAGCTTCAGATGGAAACATACATACACACACACACACACACACACACACACACACACACAAAATGACAACAACTAAAAAGACCAGATAGCTAAAACAATCCTGAATAAAAGAACTGTTGGAGGTATCACCATACCAGATTTCAAGCTGTATTACAGTACTGTGGTAATAAAACCATCATTGTATTGACTAAAAACAGACATGTTGATCAAAAAACAAGAACTGAAGACTTAGCTATCACTTCACACACATACAGATATCTGATATTTTACAAAGAAGCCAAAAATACAAACTGGAGAAAAGACAGCATCTTGAAAAAATGGTGCTGGTCAAACTGGGTGTTTGCATGCAAAAGAATGAAAAAGTATCTGTAAATATCATCCTTCAGAAAACAACTCCATACTGACCAAAGACCTCAATGTAAGACCATATATCCTATATCTCATAGAAGAGAAAATATAGAATAGGCTGGAACTCATTGGCACAGGAAAGGACTTTCTGAACAGAATGCATTAAGACATTAGGAACAACAATTAGTAAACATGACATCATGAAGCTAGATAGTTTCTGTACAGCAAAGGACAATATCATTTAAGCAAAATGGCAACCAGTATAAGATACTTTACCAATTACATATCAAATAGAGGGTTATTATCTAGAATACATAAACTAGGAGAACTGAACATCAAAAACATAAAAAGCAATTAAAAATGGGGTGTAGAACCAGAGAGTGAGTCCTCAAAAGATGAAACACAAATGACTGAGAAATACTTTTAAATGTTCAACATACTTAGCCATCAGAGAAATGAAGATTAAAGCTATTTTGAGATTCCATCTTACTCCAATTAGAATGCCCAAGACTGATGAGAGAAATGGCAGCTCATGCTGGCATGATGTGGGGAAGGAAAATGCATATTTGTTGCTGGTGGGAGTGCAGCCTTGCAAAATCACTATGGAAATCAGTGTGGATGTTCATCAGGAAGATGAAAATATATCTACCACAAGATCCAGCTATATCATTCTCACAATATACGCAAAGGACTCCAACTCCAAAGATACTTGCCTATCCATCTTCATTGCTGCCTTATTAATAATAGCTAGAAATTGAAAATGGCCTAAATGCCATCAACTGATGAGTGGATCATAACAATGAGGTAAATTAACACAGTAGAATATTATTCACCTATTTGTTAAAAATGTAATTGTGAAATTTGTGTGTAAATGGCTAGAGCTAGAAATAGTCATCAGAAGTAAAGTACCCAAATCCAGGAAGACAAATATTTTGTGTTTTCTCTTATATGTAGAATATGATAGGGATCAAGACCAGGGTAATTTATTTCTATGAACCTCAGTAATATGGTGAATTATCTTCTTCCCTCCCTTATTCACTTTCTCCTGCCCACCTCCTGACTTCCTTCTTTCCTTATTCCATTCCATTCCTCTATTTTTTACTTTTAAAGCATTTTTACGTATACTGTATAGTATATATGATATATAATAAATTATATATAATACATAAAACTTCCCCATAGCCAGGCGGTGGTGGCGCACACCTTTAATCCCAGCACTCGAGAGGCAGAGGTAGGCAGATCTCTGTGAGTTCGAGGCCAGCCCGGGCTACCAAGTGAGTTCCAGGAAAGGCGCAAAGCTACACAGAGA
>LZPO01117219.1:82442-102145 GCA_001675575.1 Neotoma lepida
CATGCTTAATGCATAGTGTTTGATGAGTTTCAAGGTATGTCCATAAACCTATGATACAATCATCACAATAAAGGTGACAAATATACCCATTATTTACAAAAATTTCCTGGTATTTATCATAAAACTATTAGGACATATTTATTGAGCTAAATAATGAGTTTTACAACTACATTTTCATATATATTGTATACTTCAATCATGTTCACCCTCTAATAACACTGTGACATACTTTTCTTCTCTTTTAGGTTGTCTTCCTCTTCTCAAATAATCCTCTTTGAATTTCATGTCTTAAATTTTTAAAATCTAGCTTCCAAACATGAGGCAATACATGTATTATTTGTCATTGTGCTTCTGGTTTATTCTTTCTTGTGTGTTTTTGTTCATTTGCTCACTTGTTTAAGTATGGTTAGGAACAATGAACATGAGGTGTATCCTCTTATCATGTTTAAAGTATACAATATTTCATTGTTAACTATATGTACTATGTCATACAATACACTTCTAGAATGTATACATTTGATAGAACTGAAATTTTATAATTACTGAGAGTTATTTTCTTATATCCTTCCTACAACCCCAGACAATATCATAATGACTGAAACAATGAGAATAATAAATCTTTCTTCCCTTAAATTGTCTCTGGAGATAATTTTCAAAGCACCAAGAAAAGTAATTCATATAATGACCCTATATAAAGGCCATATAATACAATATAATACAAAAATTACTTACATAGAAAATAAAGTAATACAATTATAAAATCAAATCTCCAAAGGAAACATCAAATAATAGAAATTGCATAATACCTCTTCAGAGGGTTTAGACTTGAATTGACAATCTTCAATAGTGTCTGCAACTTAACTAACTAGCTGAGTCTCTCTGGTTATGCATCAATTAGTAACTATTTTTCCCAATATTCCACCTCCATGAGGAATTATCTCCACAGCTCTTCAATTGAGCAAGAATAATTTTCAATTACTCATTTAGACATAATGCCAATTCTTCCAGGGGTACAAAATGCCTCGGACCTGAAACAGTTTATTCTCTTTTCAATCAAGTACATGGTAATCACTGCTTTGGGCATTTGACAGGAATTTCAGCCATAAACTGGAAGACAACTAAACTTGCCAATGCCTTGTTGGAAGCATCTGTTAGTTGTAAGAGACCTTTGACTATTAAGTACTAATTATGTATGAAGCCGAATTTTTTGAGAAAAAAATTGGTCTTGCTAAGATTATAAAGATGTTTGAATGAAAGAAATATAAATGCAATGTTTTGTGCAATGGCAAAGAATGTAAGAAAGATTGGCATTAAAAACTGCTCTAAATGTCAGTTGAAAGTTTAATCTAAATTAGATCTATTTAAATTATTTTTTCATTTAATTTAATTTTAGTTAATCATGTATGTTTAAAAACTTATCAATTACTTTAAGATTTTCCAGTTTTGCGGACTATAGATTTTAAACAATGTTCTTCTGACTTTCCAAATTTCTTCAGTATCTCTTGTAACATTTTTGTTTTTGTCTTTGACCTTAATAATTTGGGCCCTCTCTCTCTCTTGGTTAATGTGGTTAAAGGTTTGTCAATTCTGTTAATTTTTCCAAGGAACCAAGTTTTCTTTTCATTGACTTTTGTATTGATCTTTTTCATTCCTGTTTCATTAATTTCAGCCATGATTTCAATTATCTTTTCCCATCTACTCTTTTTGGTTGTTCCTTTTTTTCTTGTCCAAGGCCTTCAGGAACATCATTAAGTTATGAATTACAGATCTCTCCAAATTTTCATGTGGGTATTTAATGCTATAAAGTTTCCCCCAATGCATCCCATATATTTATAGTATATTTATTTTAATTTTTATTAAATTATAAGAATATTTTAATTTCCCTCTTTATTTCTCCCATGACATAATTTTCTTTCATTAGTATGTTCTTTAGTTTCTATATGTTATGTACTCTGCCTTTTTTGTTGTTATTGATATCTAGCTTTATTTCTTGTGGTCATAGACAATTCAGGATGTCATTTGAGTATCCTAAATCTGTTGAGACTTACTTTGTGTTCTAATATGTGGAAAATTTTGGAGAAAGTTCCATGGGATGCTGAAAAGGAAGTATATTCTTTAGTAATTAGGCAGAATGTTCTGTCAATGTTTATTGAACCAATTTGATTTATTGTGTCATTTAACTCAAAAGTTTTTTCTACTTAATTTTTGTCTAATTGACTTGTCTATTAATGATAGTGAGGAATCGAAGTCACCCTTGCCACTGTTTGGTTCAATCTGTGGTTTTAGATTTAATAGTGTACGTTACAAAATTTTTGCACCTGTGTTTATTGCATAAGTATTTATAACTTTATATCCTTCCCTTTCACTTCTGATTAGTTTTTGTTTTAAGTTCATTTTTACCAAATATTGGAATAATTATGCCTGCTTGTTATTTAGTTTCTTTTGTTTGGAATATCATTGATCCTAAGGAAGTGTCTATCATTGATAGTGCAGTTTGTTTCTTGGAGGCAGCAAAACAGATGCATCATTTTTTTCTAACCCAATCTCTTAGTGTCTTTTTGTTAGAACATTAAGATGACTAATATTGAGTTATTGAACAAAGATTATTAATTCCTGTTACTTTGTTGTGTAGGTATTTTGTTTGTTTGTTTCTTATTCTTTGCTTAGACTTCTTCTGATTACATGTTCTGGAATTGTTTATTTACTCATTTTGCCCACTTTGCTATGTTTAATATTGTCTTCACACAGCCTACTGAACATAAATACCTTAAAGCTGTTTTTATCCTGTAATGTTTTTCTTTCTCCTTTGATTATAATTGATAGTTTGACTGGGTATATTAGTCATATCTGTGATATTTCAGAACTTGTAGATCATTATGCCTGATCCTCTAGTTTTTCAAAATGAGATGGCTAACCTTGATTGTCAACTTGACTACATATGAAATCATGTAAAATCCAAGAAGTTGGCACACTTGTGAGGGAGTTTTTTGATTGGATGTCTTGAGGTTGGAAGACTCACCAAATCTAGATCATTTGAGGTCAGGATATCCACCTTAAATGTGGGCTTCATCTTCTGGTGGCAGCCTACATAAATGACATGGGAAAAGGAGGCTTTGTTTTTATTTTCTGACTTCCATTACTCTCTCTGGCTAGATCATCTATATTTTTGCTGGGCCATTTCTTCAGTGATATTAGGACCTACTTCTTTTGCATTCCAATAGAGACCAAAAGCCAGCTAAAACATCCAGCCTCATGGACTGAACAACTAGCAGATACCTGGTGTTCCCATCAGGAGACAGCTATTGTACTAGCTAGAACAGGGCCTGTAAGCCAATCTAAGAAATCACGCACATGTTCATTCAATCAGTTCGATTCCTCTAGAACAATGGTCCTCAACCTTCCTGTTGCTGTAACCCTTTAACACAGTTCCTCCTGCTGCGGGAACCCCCAGCCATAAAAGGATTTTGTTGCTACTTCATAACTGTAACTTTGATACTGTTATGAATTATAAAAATATATGATATGCAGCATATCTGATGTATGATCCCCAAAGACATCACCATGAACAGATTGAGAACTGCTAGTCAGAGTATCTTGACTGATAGAGATTGTGGTTCCAGAAATGAGTGTAGGCAGTGGTCCTGCTAGTCTAACAATGAAAAATGAGAGATGGGCACATATTCCTACTCCTAGCTGAGGCAGTATTAGGATTTGGTTGTTTCTAGGAGAGGGAGACTCAGTATTCTTCAAGTGTGTAACCCCTAGTGGATCTACCAGCATCCAGGCCAGGCCCCACACCCAGGAGTACTTAGGCGATATCGATAGGACTTGATGGAAGACAAGTAATGGCAAGTTGTGTGGACAGGAAGGTGATGCTAGATCTGGGAGCAGTTGATCAAAATAATTTGCATGACATTTTTAAAGATGTAATCAAAACATTAAAAAGCAAGTTAAAGTTTAAATTTTGTAGCAAATTCTTACTTAAGGATACAACTTTTTACTGTATATTTGTACTAAAAAACTAAAACATTAATGTCATATACTTATAACATTATGGTAAAATTTTCTGCTGTGGTTAGGAAAATTCATGAGTAAGTTTCTTGTGGATATAACTCTATATTATTTATCATATTCCCTTCTCTGCTTAACATACTGAATAAAATATTTGTTAAACTATGACAACCATTTCCTTAACAAGTATATTTGAATCATAAAAATTGCTCATTCAACAAATGTTTATTGATTGTACCTTATGTTTTGAATAGTATGCTATATACTGGGTATAGAATGAAATATTACAAGCACAATTCTGTTTTCAACCCAGCATCCAGATTAATGTTACAGACAGAAAATCCACAATAATGTGTTAAACATCAGAAAAGAATAACAGAAGTAATAATAAACAAACACTAAGTGACTATAAGATAATGTGTTCATTGGAGTGGGACTTCTCTCTTAGAACTTGCCAATTAAGATCAAATATTCCACAGAGCTAGTTCCAGGACAGCCAGGGATACAAAAAGAAACCCACCTGGCGGTGGTGGCGCACGCCTTTAATCCCAGCACTCGGGAGGCAGAGGCAGGTGGATCTCTGTGAGTTCGAGGCCAGCCTGGGCTACCGAGTGAGTTCCAGGAAAGGTGCAAAGCTACACAGAGAAACCCTGTCTCAAAACCCCCCAAAAAAACCAAACAAACAAACAAAAAGAAACCCTCTCTTGATAAACAATGAAAACAAGAAGCCAAAATAAAGAATGAGTCAGTCATGGCTGAAAAAGACTGATGGGTAAGGAATGTAATTTAAGATGTTATGTAAGATATTTTTTCACAAATACAAGATATATTCTTTTAAAAACATGTTTTGAAATGATGCTTATTCTTTCATGTGTCATACATGAACATAGAGTCATTTAAGCTTGGAAAGCAGAAATATGTAGACAGAACAATGTTTGCATCACTTTCCATTATGGCTAGTCAAGCAATGTTAAACATGTATAGAAAAAATATATATTGTCCTTAGTCTATGGATACAGGTAGTATGAATAACAATTAAGCCAAGGAATTTAAAAGACAGTCTTTCAGAATTATTGACATTAATGACAACATCTGTTGACATTTTAGCAAGAGTACATGCTAAAACTAGTTCATAAAATTAGTAGCTCCTTTTCCCCTTTGAAACAGACTCCCCTTGTCAAATTTAGCTTAGTGTTTGATTAATATAAATCTGTTGGCATTTTCCATACATGTTCCTTTGTGATGGCTGTTTAGATATAAACATTGTACACTATGTTCTGCAACATTTTGGAAACCTCATGAAGGTAGTGAGAAGCCAGCCTTCCTCTTAGGCTTGAAAGCCATCTCATAGTAAGGACAAGCTAGGTTCATTCCTATTTATGATTAAATCTCCATTTCTCAAGGATTTGGCTATGCCCCACCTGTAAACTTACCAACAAAATGTTCTGTACTGCCTGTTTGAGGAAATATCAACCATGACTTTGTTTCAAAGGATATTATAACCATCTCTTGTTATGATTACGTCATGATCACCTTGTAATCATGCCTTTGTTTCAGGAGATTGTTATGGAAAACTTATACTTATCTTCTGTTTCTGTAACCTTACCTATTTGCCTGCTAAATATCCTACCTGGAAACCCCCTATACCTAAGCTATAAAAGCCCTCATCTTCCCCTATGTCCAATACTGACCTTGAACCCCTGCTTAGGAGGAGGTAGTCCATTCACCCAAATTAAAAAAAAGTTTCCTTTAATTAATTGCTTGCTTTAATTAACTTGGCCCTGATGGTTTGAGCCAGTGTTCTTTCTCCTTACATCTTTAGGATTAACAATAGGGATTGGATGTTGATACTAGAAAGAAAGGCAGTGACTTACTGTTTCATTTTTTTGTTTTTGTTTTGTTTTGTTTTGTTTTCGAGACAGGGTTTCTCTGTGTTGTTTTGGTGCCTGTCCTGGATCTCACTCTGTAGACCAGGCTGGCCTCGAACTCACAGAGATCCACCTGGTTCTGCCTCCCGAGTGCTGGGATTAAAGGTATGTGCCACCACCACCAGGCTCCTGTTTCATTTTTAATGCTAATCACCCATAAATGTTTGTTTATGTGCAATAAAATGCACAGAAAGCCAAACATATATCAATAAAAGTTATTTGTGGAATACAGTGGCTTGGAATAGAGAGGAGTCCATCTCTAAAATTTCACCGTAAGTCAAACGTTTTGAGAATGGAAACTGGGTTCTTTTCCCTTTTATTTGCTTTTGCTGTTACCATTTAGGAAGATATAAAATGTACATCTGTTCCCTCTTATGCTGTCAGAGTGATTTGGCTTTCCTCTGTGGATTTGACAAGAGAGACTATTCTTGTCTTGAGTACCATTAATAGCAATGTTACATATGTACATTAACTATGAATGAATCCCCATTGTTTTCAATAGGTCTATGCAGAGGAATGTATAAAATGAAGGATGAAAAGAAAGTGCTACCAAGGGAAGTAGGGTTCCAGTTTTATGCTGTTACATTCTTAAATAGCTATTGATATTCAGAGTCTGTATGACTTTTTAAAATGCAGCTAAAACACTTCTCTTTTGGATCTGAACTATTGAATCACTTTAACATTAGCTTTCATTTGTAATCACAAAACTTGAAATATGTTAAGAATGAAAACTTGTATGATTACCTTTGATTATGAAAATTCCATTTAATTTAGTGTTGGCTATGTGCTTTCTGTAAATTGAATTTATTATGTTTAGGTATGTCTCTTGTATTCCTAATCTCTCCAACACCTTTATCATGAAGGAGTGTTGGATTTTGTCAAAGGCTTTTTCAGCATCTAATGAGATGATCATATGTTTTTTCTTTTCAATTTGTTTCTGTGGAAGGGGAAAGTGTATTACATGAAAAAGAATAAATAAAAAATTTAAAAAATAAAATTGAATGGTAAGAGAGGTAAGGAGTATCTGGGAGAAACTGGGAAAGGGAAAACATAAAATATATTGTATAATGTTTTCAATATTTTTTTTCATAATTCCACTGAATTAAAAAAAAGAAAATTCCAGTCTCTTACATCAAGGTCAATATTCATACTGAACACAGGCCAACACTCATCTTTTCAATTTGAATATTCCAAACTTGGTATGTTGACCTACATTGTAATCCCAGAACAAAGGAGGAAGAGACAGGCAGTTCCCTGGGACCGGAATGCCAGCCAGCTTAGACTAATCAATGAACTGAATGAGAAGTCATTTCTCAATAAAACACAATGGATAGCTCATGAGGAATGACACCTGAAGTTAAACACTGACCTCTGAATGCATGAACTCACATAAGCACATGCATACATATAAAACCCCAAAAGAAGGAGAGAAAACTTGAGGTACCCTACAATGAAGTGGTTGTGAATATCAAAAAATGCAACACAGGTGGGATTTAGTTTGGGAAATGATAATTAGTATTCATTTTCATAAGCTATTGATTTATTAGTAGTCATAATTTCATAAAAATCATTTGATAGTGGTTCTCAACTTGAATAGCATTATTCAAATGTCTTATTTTTTATTTTTCATTTCCAATTATTTCTCTGATTTATAAAGACTTTTTCACAGATTCTACATTCTCATCAGGTCCAGCAGAATCAATGTTCTGGCCTGGGCTCATGGCCTTCTCTTGAACGCCTTTCTGTGGTTCATTCTTACAGAGTTAAAAAATTGAACTCTATCTCCGGAATAATAATGGTTATTTATTTATTTTACATCCTGGCCACAGTTTCTCCTCCCTCCTGTCCTCCCATTTCCTCCCTCCACCGGCCTCTGTCCCCCTCAATCCTCTCCTCCTCTCTTTCTACTCAGAAAAGGCCAGGATTCCCATGGACATGAACAAAACATGGCATATCAAGTTGCAGTAAGACTAAGCACCTCCCCTTGTATTAAGGCTGGACAAGGGAATCCAGTATGATGAATAGGACCCCAAAGGCCAGCAAAAGACTCAAAGCTAGCCCCCGTTGCCACTCTGGAGAGTTCCACAAGAAGACCAATCTATACAATTGTCACATATATGTAGAGGGCCTAAGTCAGACCCATGTAAGCTCCCTGGTTGTCAGTTCAGTCTCTGTGAGCCCCTACGAGCCCAGGTTAGTTGATTCTGTGTGTTTTTTTGTGATGTCCTTGACCCATCTGGCTCCTACAATCCTTCTTCCCTCTCTTCAGAAGGATTCCCCAAGCTCAACCTCTAATGTTAGATTGATTCTCTAATGTGGGTCTCTGCATCTGTTTCCACCAGTTGCTGCATGAAACCTCTCTGATGACTATTGGGCTAGGCACCAATCTATGAATATAATAGAATATCAATAGGAATCATTTCATTGACTTTTTATCCTCTAGTCATGTTTGGTTCTATCCTAGGCCTCTGAGTCATCCAGCCTGTGGGTCTTGGTGCTCCGGTCAGTGTCAGGGGTGGGCTCACTCTCTTGGCATGGGTTTTAGGCTAGACTAGTCATTGGTTGGAAACTCCCTCTATCTCTAGGCCACCCCTACCCCAGCACATCCTATAGGCAGGACAGACTGTAGGTTGAATGTTATGTGGCTGGGTTGGTGTCCCATTCCTTCTACTTGCAGTCTTGCCTGGTAATAGGAGATGGCCAGTTCAGACTAAGTATCTGCTATTGCTAGAAGTCTTAGCTGGGGTCTTCCTTACAGATTCCTGTGAGATTCCATTGTACCAGGTTTTTACCTGATCCAGAAATACACCCTTCCCAGTAGTCTCTTTCAGCAATCTTCCCCTTCATCCCCCACAACTTGATTGTTCATGTTCCCATCCCCATCTTCCTGCAGTGTGCTTATGACATCTCTTCTATTTCCCCTTCCAAGGGAGATCTGGAAATCTCCCCCCTTGAACTCTCATTGTTACCAAGTCTCTCTGGGTCTGTGGATTGTAGCATTGTTCTCCTTTATTTCGAGCTATTATCCACTTATGAGTGAATACATACCATGTTTGTCTTTCTAGGTCTGAGTTATCGCACTCAGGGTGATTTTTTTCTAGTTCCATCCATTTGTCTGCAAATTTTATGATGTCATTGTTTTAACATCTGAGTATACTCCATTGTGTAAAGGTACCACATTTTCTTTATTCATTTCTTGGTTGAGGGACATATAGGCTGTTTTCAGGTCCTGACTATTACAAATAATGCTGCTATGAACATAACTGAGCAAATGTCCTTATGATATAATTGAGCATCCTTTAGGTATATTCCCTAGAGTGGTGTAGCTAGGTATTGTGGTAGGTTGATGCCCAGTTTTCTGAGAAACAGGCATATTGATTTCCAAAGGGGCTGTACAAGTTTCCACTCCCACCAGCAGTGGAGGAGTGTTCCCCTTGCTCCACATCCTCTCCAGTATGACCTGTCATTTGTATTTTTGATCTTAGCCATTCTGATAGGTGTAAGATTAAATCTCAGAGTCATTTTTGTTTGTATTTCACTGTTGGTTAAGGATGTTGAACATTTCATTAAGTGTTTCTCAGACACTCGAGATTTTTCCGTTGAGAATTCTCTGTTTAGTTCTGTACCACATTTTTTAATTGGAGTATTTGTTTTGTTTTTTTCATGTCAAGTTTCTTGAGTTCTTTATATTTTAGAAATCAGCCCTCTGTGATATGAGGTTGGTGAAGATCTTTTCTCATTCTGTAGGCTGTCATTTTGTTTATTTATAATGTCTTTTGCCTTACAGAAGCTTTTCAGTTTCATGAAGTCCCATTTACTAATTGTCTTAGTGCCTTTAAGATTGGTGATTTGTTCAGGAAGTTGTCTCCTGTGCCTATTCCCCAATTTCTCTTCTATCAGGTTCAGTATATCTGGTTTTATGTTGGACTTGATTTTTGTGCAGGATGATAGATATGGTTCTATTTACTTTCTTCTACATGCCAACATCCAGTTAGACCAGCACCACTTGTTGAAGATTCTTTCTTTTTTGCACTGTATAATTTTTGGCTTATTTGCTGAAATTAGGTGTCCATAGGTGTGTGGATTTACTTTTTTGACTTTGCTTCAATTCCATTCATCCACCTGTCTGTTTTTATGCCAATACCATGTGGTTTTAATTATAATTGCTCTGTAGTAGAGCTTGAAATCTGGAATGGTGTTAATTCCAGAAGTTCTTTTATTGTACAGGGTTGTTTTAGCTCTTCTAGGCTTACTGTTTTACTATATGAAGTTGAGTATTGTTATTTCAAGATCTGTAAAGAATTGTGTTGGTATTATAATGGAGATTGAATTCAATCTGTAAATTATTTTTGGTAAGATGGCAATTTTTGATGTTAATCCTACTTGTACATGAGCATGGAAGATCTTTCCATCTTCTGATTCTTCTCCAATTTCTTTCTTCAGAGACTTGAAGTTCTTGTCATATAGGTCTTTCACTTGCTTGGTTAGAGTTACATCATGATATTTTACATTATTTGAGGCTATTGTGAAGGGTGTTGAATCCCTGATTTCTTTTTCACCCTGTTTATCATTTGTATATAGGAGAGCTACTGATTTTTTTTAGTTACTCTTGTATCCAGTCACTTGACAAATGGTTTTTATCAGTTGTAGGAGTTCCCTGGTAGAATTTTTGGGGTCATTTATGTATACTATCATATAATCTAGGAAGAATGATGCTTCAACTTCTTCCTCTTGTATTTGTATCTTCTCAATCTCCTTTATTTGTCTTATTGCTCTAGTCAGAAATTTATGTACTATATTGAATAGCTATGTAGAGAGTGGACAACCTTGTTCCTCATTTTAATGGAATTGCTTTGAGTTTATCTGCACTTAATTTAATGTTGGCAATAGACTTTCTGTATATTGCTCTTATTATCTTTACATATGTCCACTGTATCCCTGATGTTTTCAAGACCTTTATTATGAAAGGGTGTTGGATTTTGTCAAAGGTTTTTTTCTGTATCTAATGATATGATCACATGTGTGTTTGTTGTTCTTTTTTGGAGAGGTTGCTTCATTCAGTTTGTTTATACTGACTTCCAAAGTGGCTATACAAGTTTGCACTCCCACCAACAGTGGAGGAGTGTTCCCCCTGCTCCACATCCTCTCCAACATAAGCTGTCCTCAGTGTTTTTGATCTTAGCCATTCTGACAGGTGTGAGGTGGTATCTCAGAGTCGTTTGATTTGCATTTCCCTGATGACTAAAGATGTTGAACAATTCTTCAAATGTCTCTCAGCCATCTGAGATTCTTCCATTGAGAATTCTCTGTTTAGATCTGTGGCCCATTTTCTAATTGCATTGTTAGATATTTTGATGTCTAGTTACTTGAGTTGTTTATATATTTTGGAGATCAGCCCTCTGTCTGATGTGGGGTTAGTGAAGATCTTTTCCCATTCTGTTGGCTGTTGTTTTGTCTTATTGACTGTGTCCTTTGCCTTACAAAAGCTTCTCAGTTTCAAGTGGTCCCATTTATTAATTGTTGCTCTCAGTGTCTGTGCTACTGGTGTTATATTTAGGAAGTGGTCTCCTGTGCCAATGCATTCAAGAGTACTTTCTCTTCTATCAAGTTCCATATAGCTGGATTTATGTTGAGGTCTTTGATCCACTTGGACTTGAGTTTTGTGTATGGCGGTAGATATAGATCTATGGGGCATTGGGAACAAGATCAACTGGGCCATGGAAGACAAGCAAGAAATGGTTGACATCATAGAGACCGTGTACCTGCAAAGGTGGAGATCTGTTGGTGTCTCCCAAGGACTACTCGACAAAGTACAGATACTGAGCATTGCCCTCACAGGCTGTGCAAAGGACACTGGGAGCCTTTTCCATGTAAAAACACTCAGACATGCATAGCCTTTGGAAAGGCCCTGCAGCAGAACATGGCTGTAGTTCTGGAGGATTCTTGAGATGAGGGTTACAGGGCCTTAACTACCTAAAGCAAATAAACATTTGGTGAAGGAACAGTAAAAAATATAATTTGCTTTGAAGGTTTTTACAAACTGAAGAAAACAGATAAGTGGGAGTATATTTTAATAAGAGAGAGACTCCTCAGAAATGTTTAAAAAAGGAAGTGTTCTTGCTGTCCAGTGGAGCATGGATGCACACAATAGATAGTACTAGATCTGAGTAATGAATAGTGATGGATCATCATTTGTTACAGAAGGGATGGAGAGGGAAAGAGCAGGTAAAAGCACAAGAACTCGAAGCAGCATAGTGTACACTACTCAGTGAGGCATTTAGTCAATTATTAAAGTATTAAATCTCTTATATCATGATGAATACTGATGCTATCAGGAAGTAGAGACTGATAGTAAAGAGACCGTTGTACAAAAACTAAACTAAGACTAGAAAGAAGTGTTGTTAGAAACAAATTATTTCTCAGTCACATTATACTGAAAGTAACGAGACCATTGTACAAAAATTAATCTAAGATTAGAAAAGAAGTGATGTTAGAAAACAGAAGTTATTTCTCAGTCACATTATACTGAAAGTAACGAGACCATTGTACAAAAATTAATCTAAGATTAGAAAAGAAGTGATGTTAGAAAACAGAAGTTATTTCTCAGTCACATTATACTGAATCTGTCAACATATTACCTGTGAAAACTACACGAGAAACTCAGTAGTTGAACTAATGAATTTTGTAGAGTTGAAAATGTTTCCAACTAGTAAGAAAAATAATTGTGTCTGAATGATTGCTTTCAGAAAATTGCAATAAAAATGTAGTCATTCAAAGGACAAACTAGAAGAAAGAAATACAGTAATTCTTATATCAGAAACATAACATGGTAGCTTTAATATTGAAAAACTTCTGCTTGATCAACAGCAACATTCTTTCCCCTTTTACCCTTGACATTCTGCCTGAGAGTGTTTATATGTATGGATGATGTACATCAGTTCAAACAATATCTGGTGAAGTTTGGAGAAAGAGAGAGAGAGGGAGAGGGAGAGAGAGAGAGAGAGAGAGAGAGAGAGAGAGAGAGAGAACACTATAATTTGCCCCCTTCTTTCCTCTCAGGCTGTATCACCTCACCTGTCCATCTTAAGAGAACTGTACTGTTCCTCTCTCTGGGGCTTCATTTTCCCTCTGTCTGCTCTTATATCATGAAAAACATTCTACCCTTCTGCCTATCATGGCTTAGCGCTGTTAATAATTGCACTGGTATTTCTGAGTATCTGCTCTATTCTGCAATTTTTATCCCTTTATGAGTAACTTTCCTTGAAGTATCTTCATTTGAATATACTGTGTATTTCCTACTGGGACACTTACTGTTGCAAAATTCAAGATTTTCTCCATGTCTGCAATATTTATTCTCTATCTACTTTGTGTAGGCTTTCTCATCTATGTTGGAATGAAACCTGGAATTTGTGGTCTAGGAAAGTAGAGCAGAGAATATACAAAATGGAGCTCAGACAGTTTGAACACTTTCTTGTTAAGGATCCTGTCAAATTATAGTAAAATAATTAAAACAAAAAAATGAGAGAGACCTATTATTAGATAAGCATGTCCAAAGAGTTTCTGAAAGAAATGAGATGGCTTCCCAAGACAAATTATACTATACTACAAGGAATACACCAAAGCAATAAGATTAATGGCAGTAATAAGGCCCACCCAAACTTCTCCCAGGGCTAACACGGTGTCACCTAACAATATGATGTGATCTGGCCCTAGGGATATTTCTAAACCAAATCCAGTCATTTTCAGAAATAAAGTCTACCTCAGCATAGACACAATTCTCACAAATTTTAATACTGGTGAAAATAGTAATCCCAAAGACATGATACTCATAATAAATTTTGATGTCTCAAGAGAGCAAAATCCCTACAGTCTAAAATTCCTACAGTCTAAAATAACCCTAAAGACAAACCAAAATGATTAAAGTCCAGAATGCTAAAATCCTGAAAACGGAGACCCTCATCGAAAATAAATTTATACACACACACACACACATATATACATATGTATGTATATATATATATCAGACTTAAGGAGCATTAATGAGTTTTCAGTTTTAAGTGGAATACTTAAATCATTTTACAAGGAATGATTGTTCAGAAACTCTCTAAAGAATAATTTGTGTTATGTCCCTGAGAGGGTTTCCAAAGACATGTGTGGGTCTGAATGGACTAGCAGAGATCTAATACAAACAAATTTAATATAAATTTACTTATCTAGGACATCTATGTGAATAAAATGGGCAGCTAGTTTAATTCATGGCTTTAAAATATGTAGAATGAGGCTGGCAAAATAGTTTGCTGATAATGGTAATTTTGGTGCAAGCCTGGCTACCTGAGTTCAATTCCCACAACTCACATAGTGGTAGAAGGAGAGAACCTACTTCCAAAAGTATCTTCTGACCTCCACACACGATGCGATATATGCATATGTATGTGCACATGCACACACAATTTTAAAATTATAAATGCATTAATGATCACTTCTCATTTATAAAAATTTTCTTTTTATATTGTTCTCATATTTTCATTCTTTTAAAGGGGCCCTAGTTATGTTTTACCTCACTGTGTTATATATTAATTCCTTATATCATGTCTAATATCAGAAAGATAAATTATATGAAGACTTCCAGAGTGTTCTACTTCATTTCCTACATTTTTTGCAAAATTACTTCTATATAAATATATATATATAAGAAAAATGTTACATATTGTATGCAAGCATGCTACATGTACAAAATAATATTAAAACTTCCATAAAAAATGAAGAAGTATATTTTTGTACATAAGCATTAGTGAAAAATAAAATTTCTTCAGAACTACTTTTGGTTTGGTAATTATATACAGGGCAGTGATTTATCAGGGTTTATGTTTGATATAAAGACAAGTTATGAAGCATGTTTCAGTGGTAGTTGTAAAGATGGGTATACATAATTATCAAGCATAGTGATATTCATATATATCACTGTAACTTATTTCCTTATGATTACAGTTCATCTGCTTATAACTTTTTAAACGTTTTTACTTAAGAATTTTTTTTATTCATTTTACATACCTACCACAGATCCCCCTCTCATCCCTCCTCCAGGTCCCTCCAAACTTCCCCCACCCACCCCTGTCTCTTATACACATCTAGATGTGTATAAGAGACAGGCAGGACCAAGCCCCTCCCCCATGCATCAAGGCTGAGCAAGTCATCCCACCATAGGTAATGGGCTCCAAAAAGCCAGCTCATGCACCAGAGATAGATCCTGATCCTACTGCCAGGGGNCCCTCAANCNTNNCTCTTATACACATCTAGATGTGTATAAGAGACAGCCCCTGCATCAAGGCTGAGCAAGTCATCCCACCATAGGTAATGGGCTCCAAAAAGCCAGCTCATGCACCAGAGATAGATCCTGATCCTACTGCCAGGGGCCCCTCAAAGATACCAAGCTACACAACTGTCTCCCATATGCACAGGGTCTAGAAACTGAGAAGCTTCTCTAAGGCAAAGGACGTGATAAATAAGACAAAATGACAGCCTACAGAGTGGGAAAAGATCTTCACCAACCCCACATCTGACAGAGGGCTGATCTCCAAAATATATAAAGGACTCAAGTAAACCAGACATCAAAATACCAAACAAACCAATTAAAAAATGGTCTCTAGATCTAAACAGAGAATTCTCAACAGAAAAAAAAAATCTCAAATGGCTGAAAGACACTGAAGGAATTGCTCACCATCCTTAGTCATCAGGCAAATGCAAATCAAAATGACTCTGAGATACCATCTTACACCTGTCAGAGTGGCCAAGATGAAAAACACCGACAGTTTATGTTGGAGAGGATGTGGAGCAAGGGGAACATTCTTCCATTGTTGGTGGGAGTGCAAACTTGTACAACCACTTTGGAAATCAGTATGTCAACTTCTCGGAAAATTGCTTATAACTTTTATAATTGTGCAAGTAAGTAATATACTTCATTGATTATCACTACAATGTATATAGTGGCCAATTAAGGTTTTATTTTGTTTGTTTTATGTTCTTCTTTAAAAATATAAGTTATTTTATATAATGTAACTTTTGTAGTATTATGATTTTGATATTTTGGTCTTTTGAGATTTTAGGATTTAATATTTTAGACTTTAAGCAGTTTCATATTTGGAATTTTAATATTGAGGATTTTCAACATTCAAGGTAGTTTCTCTTCCAGAATTATGTTCCCAGACCACTTTGAACAAAGTTTATCCTTCCAAAAGCAACTTAAACTCCTTTTATGAAATAAAGACACACTGACTTAGACTGCACTATAGGTATACAAATATGGAAAGGATACGTTAAACTCTGAGAATAACATCCAGAGATCTCTGCATCTCATAATCATCTGGCTCCTGACACTGACCTTTTGGCTATCCATTTTGCATAAGCACTGCCAGATTAAATGGCATGAGCCTCTCCCCTCAAAAAAAAAAAAGCATGAATGTGCACAAAGGCCTAGAGGTCATGGGGTAGGATAGATTGAAGAGAGAATGGGCAGTTATAGTAATCAGAAAGCACTATACACATTAATGAAATTGTCAAAGAAGAAATTCAGTGTTATCTAAAACAAATATAAATATTTTCTTCCATCAATCTGAATGTCCATTGTCATTTTAGTATCATGCTGCTGTTATCATGGATCTCAACTATGAGGGTAGATGCCTTTATACTCTTATGTGCTTATGTGAATATTAGGATTGCTTTATTCTTGTTCTGTGAGAAATATCACTACATGTAGTTGGCTTTCTCTTTTTATTTTTTGTTTTTATTTGGGGGGGGTACTCCATCCAGCTTTCAGATAAAGGCACAGAGACTTCTTATTCTTTGTTACAAATGCCCGTCCTCAGCTTAGGCCTGTTTCTAGCCAGCTTTTCTAACTTAAATTATCCTGTTTTGCTTTATCTACCTTTTGTGTCAGAGCTCTTGACTATTCTTTCCTTCTGTATATCTTACTTTCACTTTTTCTCATGTCTGGCAGGCTGGCAGTGGCTGTCTGGCTTCTGTCCCTGGGCATCTCCTTAGTTCTCTCCTCCTTCTTCTCTTGTTCTTCTATAGCCGAGATTTCTCCTCTTATTTATTCTCTCTCCCTGCCAACCCCACCTATCCTTTCTCTGCCTAGTTATTGCCCATTCAGCTCTTTATTAGTCCAATCAAGTGCCTTAGGCAGGCAACGAGAAACAAATGCCATACATCTTTACATAATTAAAAACACATCCTTGCGTCATTAAACAAATGCCGCATAAACAAATGTAACACACCTTCACATAGGTGAAATAACCTTCTGCAGCATAAACAAATGTTACACATCTTTGCGTAGTTAAAATAATATTCCATAACAACTAGAATTTTGGAAGTATGGGGCATTTAGGAGCGAATCTTATTATGAAGCCCTTGCTGGCTTACAACTCACTATGCAGACCAGGGTGGCCTCAATCTTGCAGAGATCCTCCTCTGTTTGCCTTCCAAATGCTGGGATTACTGCCTGAGCCACCAAGCCCAGAAAGTGTATCATTAGAATTTTGACGGTAACTTCATTGGATTTATAGATTGCTTTGGTTAATATGGAAAATGTTCCAATATTAATTTCAGCAATCAAACACAGGATGACTTTCTCTATTGCAGTGCATTCAGTCCTAAAAGAAAGCATAGGGAATACGGAATCACTTCAATATATTGACATAGCCAATACATTTCTGAGTAGGACTTAGAAAATAATAGGCAAAACTGATGAACATGATCTTCTGAAATTAAGAGACAGATATCTTATAGAATTAGAGTAAATTTTTTGCCACCCATTCATTCAACATGGGAGAAATATCCAGAATACATAAGGATTAAAAAAAATCAATTACCAAAAGAACAAAATAATCAGATCAATAATTGGGCACATGAACTAAACACACTTCAAATGAAATACAAATGGCCAATAAAAACATACAAAAAGGCCAAACAAAATGACTTGGTTAGTGAAAAGACACATGCAGTCAAGCTGGAGGACCTAAGTTTGATACCCAGGGCCCACACTGAAGAACATAACTGATTGCTGCAAATTATCCCCTGTGGCCCCCACAAGATGTATGTATACACAAACACCAATACATGCACATACATAAATAAATAAATGTAATAAAAATATTTTAAAACTAAAAAACATACCAAAGTGTTTATTATGCTTAGTCATCAGGTAAACACAAATCAAAATGACAATGAGATTCCACCTTACCTAGTCACAATAGTTATCTTTTAAAAAATAATTTTAAGAAATTGCTGTTGAGGGTTAAAACAAGAAGGAGCCAGTATACACTTTTGGTAGGAATGTGAATTAGTCTATTATTATGAAAAGCAATATGGACTTTCCTCAATAAAAACAAAAAGTAAAACTGCCATATGATTCTACTACACCATTCCTAAGTATAGTCCTTAAGGAATCAAAGCCTTCATAACACTGTGATACTTGTATATCCATGTTTGGTCTAGCAGTGTTCGCAGGAATCAAATAGTGGATTTAGCATAGGTGTTAATTAATGGATAAATGGATAATTAAAACATTTTGTATATATACACAATGAATTATTACAACCTTAAGAAAAATAAAAGTATATAATTTTCAGTTCAATTGGCGGAACTGGATTTCCTCATGTTAAGTGCAATAAGCCTGCCTCAGAATGACAATTATCATTTTTTCTCCAATACGTGAAGTTAGAAATAATCGAGAAAGCCAGATGTCTGGTGCATGCCTTTAATCCCATCACTCAGGAGGCAAAAGTCCACAGACATCTGTGAGTTTGAGGCCTGCCTTGTCTAAAGAGTTCCAGGCCAGTTACGACTACATAGTGAGACTCTGTTTTTAAAAAGAAGAAAGTAGATGGAGAAATTATTTGAATATGAAGTAAACAAGTAGAAGGGAAAGAAGGATATGTAAGAACAATAAGGCAAAAGTATACAATGAGAGTACTTACATTTGGTACCTAAAGTTTTGCATAATTTTTGTACATTAGTAAAAATTAAAACTAGAACCACCATACGATACAGCAATTTCACATTTGAGGGTCTAGCCAATGAGAATGAAAGTACATAGTAGTAAAATGTATTATATCATGCTTATTGCAGCACTACTTACACCAAAAACCCTAAATGTTCATTGTGAGAAAATAGAACAATGAAAATATGGTGGGAAGAGAAGAGGGAGAGAAAGACTAAAAATAATAATAATAAACAGCCTGTCATCTGTAGTACCATAGATGAATGTGGGGATAACATGCTAAGAGACAGAAACAGAAAGTCAGATACTATGTAATATCACTTACGTGCAAAATCCAAATATTTAAACAAACAAAAAAAAAGCTGAATAGAATTTAGTTTCCTTGAAGTGGTTTATGTGGAAATTTGGGTGATGTCAGCTTTAAACTTCTAAAAGAAAACGAATTGGTTTGGAGTATCTAAGATATATCATAGTGACAATGCTTTAAAAATTCTGTATTATTTACTTGGGATTTGATTTACATAAGAATATATAAATATATGCAAGCAGTAACAATTAGTGAAGAAAGAGGTCATGAATTTGAATGAAAACAGGGTGAAATGTATGGGAAGGTTTGGAGGGAGGAAAGGAAAGGAAGAAATATAATTATATTAAAATCACAGAAGTAAAAAAATTTAAAAGTAGATCTTCAATGTTGTAGGTACAAATGCAGATATGAATTGCCAACAAAACACATTAATTAATCTGATTATAGACAGATTTCAAAT
>LZPO01117220.1:102011-113756 GCA_001675575.1 Neotoma lepida
AGACCATCTAAGATTTGAATATTTAGATTTAAGATATACACAGGAATTATATAACTGGGTCACATGGTATTTAATTTTTAATCCAGCATCACTGAACAACGCCTAGAAATTGCCAAAACTAACAACTGCCTTCCCTAAGATTTTGTACAAAATAAAACATTACACATGTAAGTATGTGTGTGTGTGTGTGTGCACCCACTGCACACCAGAATGCAGAAAGGGCCCCTTCTATCAAATTACTTAATGCAAATTTATAAGCTATTATAATCATGCACACATATTTCCACACTTAAACTCACTGTATCTCCAAAACACACAAATCTACAGACCCATGCTTCCTCTGTGACCTTGAGGATGTCATATCACCTTCCCCAGTACCCATTTCCTCATTTGTGAAATTCAGAAATTTAACCAAGTTATTCCTGAGCTAGCTGATAAATTCCCCAACACAAATATAACTGCTGACTGATACTTATCTGTTATTTCCAGATTAAAAAAAATCAACAGCTGTTCCCCCTGCTAGTAAATAAATATGCATTTTGTACATTGAATGAAAAGAAGATTCAGAAAATGAGTAAATGTGACATTCATTTTGATCATCAATAGATCCTTAAGTTACATTCATTGAAACCCATTACCAGTAGGAAACACCTGGATATATTGTCATGTTGTCACCTGAGACATCCACTCACTATGGGTGTCCCAGATTAGGATTTGAAAACTGAAAGGGAAGATAAGCAAACACAGAAGTTTCACTAGCAGGCAAGAATGCTTGAACTTGTAATATCTACCTACATAATTGTTCTGAAAGAGGAGGCTCCAGGGAGTAGACAATTGAGGTTGATTCTGAATAAAAGAACACACAGCAGTTCCTGACTATAAAGCACAGCCTTGAAGAAACATACATACTAACCACTGTCCTTATTTAACTTGTACATTGTATAAAATTGTTCTATGTGGGTCTCAAAACACTCTGCAGGCATTTAGTCAATGTTGTCGCTGTAAGTGTGCTTAAGGCTCCAGCAAGAGTCTTCCTGGGGCCATTTAAAGACACAGCCATGTGATGTCACCAATGAAATGGCCGTGAAGGACTAAGGGAGACAGAATTCCCGTTATCCCTCCCCCAGCCAGCCATATACTTTTTCCACGAGAAGCATGCTTCCTTATTCTAATATCCCCTATCTGTCCATGGCACTAACTCGGGGGCGTTAGAAATGCTTCTCCTTCCCAGCTCAGAATATTCACAGTCCTTGAAACATCTCCATTTGAAATAACCTATGAAGTAGAATCTACATTATTTGGATAATTATATTGGCTTTGAAGGAACGACCCAGACCTTTATAATATACTAGTGTATATACTCTGATTCTATTGGTAGTGGTTGAATAAGAAATGCCCACTATAGACTCATATGTTTGAACCCCAGGTCCCCAGCTGGTAACACTATCTGGGGAGGTTAAGCAGGTATGGCCTTGCCAGAAGAAGTATATCACTGGGAATGGGCTTTGAGATAAAAAACTCACACCACTTTTGGTTTGCTCTCTCTCCTTTGCAGCTCGAAATGTGAACTCTTAGCTTCTTGCTCCATCCATTACGCTTGCCTCTTACAGCCCTGCCTTCTCTCTGGAAACATCAGCCCAAATAAAACCTATCTATAAACTGCCTTGGTCATCATGTTTTATCACAGCAACAGAAAAATAACTAATATACTACTATTATTATTATTAGTCTACTACTATTATTAAAATGTCAGCTTCTTGNCAAGCCTTGTGGTGCAGACTTGTAATTACACCTACTCAGGAGCTTGGGGCACAGGCTCTACCTAGTTCAAGCCCTGTCTGGGACACAAAGTGAGTTCATAACCAGCCTAGGCAACTTAGCAAGACCGTGTCTCAAAATCTAAAAAGCAAAGGGAGGGGGATTTTGCTCGGTGGTTGAGTGCTTGCCTAGCATGTATGGGGTTCTAGCCTCAGTCCTAATGAAAGAAAAAAAAGAGATAAAAGAAATTAAAAAAACAGGCTGCCTTATTAGCTACATTGTTTATTGTTGATAAAAGGCAGAAGCAATGTCTGGCTGCTTTTAATCTGTTGTGACAGTACAAGATTCATGGAAATTNACTTTAATGGAATGTTTATTGTGCAGATTAAGGATTATATGCAGAAAAACTAAAACACTGGATGCCTAGGAGAGCATCTGCCTTGCAAATGATGCATTTGTTCCCATTTAGAGTCATTTTCCACCATTAGGGTCTTGTGATATCACAAGGAAAGAGATGTAAACATTCTAAAACTCTCTCTGTTGAGACTCACTGAGAGTCTTCATCTCATTTCCCTGGCTGGCTAAAGTGATAAGCCTAGTCTCCTGGACGGTGTCCAAGAGTAGAAAGTAGATTAAGAGATTCTTCCCAACAGAAAAGGAATAATAAGAATGTACACAGGACACTACAAAATGACTTCAAAGAAGACAGAGGCAATTTATTTACTGGGGAAAATAAGAGGTGAACTGCAGCTAGGGGCTGGTGAGGGATACCCAAATGGAGCAAAGGACCCTGAAGGCTGACTGCAGGCTTTGGGACAAATGACACCAAGCAGGAAAATCCTCTAGATGCATACACCTCGGAGATATAAGTGTAAGACCTCCAGGCCGTGTAAAGGAGGGAGCTCCCACCTCTTTGAAAACATACCTTCAAAGTCTTTCTCCCCATTTCCAGCCATGCTTGGCTAATAATCTCTACAGCAAAGTGTAATTCCTGAAACCACAGGAATTCTGATAAAGTCTTTCCAAACTTGACAAAACTCACCTAGATCAAAGAGTAGATTTCTGGGTAAACTGGCCAAAGAGTCATAGTAGAAATATCTAGAGGCTAAAGGTTCCGCTGCCCCTAGAAATTACATATTTAGGTTCCTGAAAGGCAGGCCTTCTGAACTTTGCTGAGATGTTCTCTGGGCACTAGCTTGCTATCATTCATGATTTTCTAGACTGGTTTATACTTCCAAACAAGGTTTAACAGTTTAATCCTGGCTCTTCCTAATGAGAGCAATCCGACAGCAGCCTGTGGAAAGAGTGAAGCACTGAAGGAGTTTCAAACCGCAGGGCTTCTGAAGGGGTTTTAACTCCCATTTCGCAGTCGGGAGCCCCATACCCACAATTCAGTGCAAATTTAACTGGAGGTTAATCACTCAACCTCCACACTGTGCAACTTCCTAAGTGAAAGCCTAAGCCATCCTCTGAGGAAATGTTCTGCTAACTTGTATTAGAAAGACTAACGACATCACGAGGTTTTAAATATGGAGGAGACATTTTAAGGCATCGTGCTATTAGACCCACTGGCTATCGCCATCAGTTCTAACGGTTATAACCATGCCGTGGTTGAGCGGATGAGGGACAAAGTGAGGCATACAGCTTTTGTTTCAATTCCGCCCCTCACATTAGCTCTTTCCTTTAAGCTGGAATGTATCAGCTTCCATTTACAATACTTTATTATTGAGAGAATACGTTGATTTCTGACTTACGAAAGGTATATGTGGAATAAGGAACATTTCAAAAAGTTGATTGAGATAAAATAGACCCATATTGTAAAGGTTACTGTGGGACAATAAATTTAACCCAAAGAACTCAAAAATCATTATAGTCTCTGTTTATGGAAGTGTGAAATAATCCTTTCTGTCAGGAGTAGGTCTTCCTGTTCTGCAGTGATGTGCATAGAGGTAACATATATCTGTTCTCTCGAAGCAAGCGCTACTTACGCTGTGCTCCAAAAACATGTAATCCATAGGGGGGAAAAAATCCATGAATAAAGTCTTATTTTCAAAGCATAAAAAGCAAGTGACAACACAAAATCATCCTTGAAACCACAGGATGTCAAACAGTTGTTCCATCTCACAAATGTCCCAAGGAGTCAGGAAAGTCAATGCTGCTCTCCAATCAGTTCTGCTAACTGTATCCCAGGGTGCAAGATGTCATGATGATGCAGTTACAACATTACAGTAACTGAACTGTGTAACCACAGGCCTGTTGGAACAGAGAAAGTGTGTGTTTACTCTGCCACTCTCACATACATGTGACTGTTCCAGAAGCCATCCTCACTTGTCCCATCTCTACTCAGCATAACAGCCGTGCACTCATGTAAGCAACAGTGTCTCAAAAGGGATATAGAAATGTGTCCAGTTCCACTCTCCAGTCTCAAACTGTGGAATGGTTGGTTTTGTATTTTTTAATACCTCATGATTTTTAATTTTATAATTTATAATCTACTATATGCAAAATAGAAAACACAAGACTACATGTCTTTTAAATAATATTAGCTAACTATTTGAGAATTATGTAAAATATATTTTGAACATATCCACTACCCTAACTCCTCCCAGATCCACCCTCACCTCTTTACCCATCCAACTTCATGTTTTCTTTAAAAAACAAAACAAAACAAAATAAAAAGTACTGTTTGTGTTGCCCAATTGTCTTGGGAGTTGGGAACGCCTTGGAGTGTGTTCAACCTATTTGGGTCACATTATTAAAGAAAACTGGCCTTCCCTCTCTCAGTAGTTATCAAATGCCAATAGATCCTCAGTTAAAGGTGTGATTTCATGCCCACCCTCTACCTCCATTCAGGNACTTTAATGGAATGTTTATTGTGCAGATTAAGGATTATATGCAGAAAAACTAAAACACTGGATGCCTAGGAGAGCATCTGCCTTGCAAATGATGCATTTGTTCCCATTTAGAGTCATTTTCCACCATTAGGGTCTTGTGATATCACAAGGAAAGAGATGTAAACATTCTAAAACTCTCTCTGTTGAGACTCACTGAGAGTCTTCATCTCATTTCCCTGGCTGGCTAAAGTGATAAGCCTAGTCTCCTGGACGGTGTCCAAGAGTAGAAAGTAGATTAAGAGATTCTTCCCAACAGAAAAGGAATAATAAGAATGTACACAGGACACTACAAAATGACTTCAAAGAAGACAGAGGCAATTTATTTACTGGGGAAAATAAGAGGTGAACTGCAGCTAGGGGCTGGTGAGGGATACCCAAATGGAGCAAAGGACCCTGAAGGCTGACTGCAGGCTTTGGGACAAATGACACCAAGCAGGAAAATCCTCTAGATGCATACACCTCGGAGATATAAGTGTAAGACCTCCAGGCCGTGTAAAGGAGGGAGCTCCCACCTCTTTGAAAACATACCTTCAAAGTCTTTCTCCCCATTTCCAGCCATGCTTGGCTAATAATCTCTACAGCAAAGTGTAATTCCTGAAACCACAGGAATTCTGATAAAGTCTTTCCAAACTTGACAAAACTCACCTAGATCAAAGAGTAGATTTCTGGGTAAACTGGCCAAAGAGTCATAGTAGAAATATCTAGAGGCTAAAGGTTCCGCTGCCCCTAGAAATTACATATTTAGGTTCCTGAAAGGCAGGCCTTCTGAACTTTGCTGAGATGTTCTCTGGGCACTAGCTTGCTATCATTCATGATTTTCTAGACTGGTTTATACTTCCAAACAAGGTTTAACAGTTTAATCCTGGCTCTTCCTAATGAGAGCAATCCGACAGCAGCCTGTGGAAAGAGTGAAGCACTGAAGGAGTTTCAAACCGCAGGGCTTCTGAAGGGGTTTTAACTCCCATTTCGCAGTCGGGAGCCCCATACCCACAATTCAGTGCAAATTTAACTGGAGGTTAATCACTCAACCTCCACACTGTGCAACTTCCTAAGTGAAAGCCTAAGCCATCCTCTGAGGAAATGTTCTGCTAACTTGTATTAGAAAGACTAACGACATCACGAGGTTTTAAATATGGAGGAGACATTTTAAGGCATCGTGCTATTAGACCCACTGGCTATCGCCATCAGTTCTAACGGTTATAACCATGCCGTGGTTGAGCGGATGAGGGACAAAGTGAGGCATACAGCTTTTGTTTCAATTCCGCCCCTCACATTAGCTCTTTCCTTTAAGCTGGAATGTATCAGCTTCCATTTACAATACTTTATTATTGAGAGAATACGTTGATTTCTGACTTACGAAAGGTATATGTGGAATAAGGAACATTTCAAAAAGTTGATTGAGATAAAATAGACCCATATTGTAAAGGTTACTGTGGGACAATAAATTTAACCCAAAGAACTCAAAAATCATTATAGTCTCTGTTTATGGAAGTGTGAAATAATCCTTTCTGTCAGGAGTAGGTCTTCCTGTTCTGCAGTGATGTGCATAGAGGTAACATATATCTGTTCTCTCGAAGCAAGCGCTACTTACGCTGTGCTCCAAAAACATGTAATCCATAGGGGGGAAAAAATCCATGAATAAAGTCTTATTTTCAAAGCATAAAAAGCAAGTGACAACACAAAATCATCCTTGAAACCACAGGATGTCAAACAGTTGTTCCATCTCACAAATGTCCCAAGGAGTCAGGAAAGTCAATGCTGCTCTCCAATCAGTTCTGCTAACTGTATCCCAGGGTGCAAGATGTCATGATGATGCAGTTACAACATTACAGTAACTGAACTGTGTAACCACAGGCCTGTTGGAACAGAGAAAGTGTGTGTTTACTCTGCCACTCTCACATACATGTGACTGTTCCAGAAGCCATCCTCACTTGTCCCATCTCTACTCAGCATAACAGCCGTGCACTCATGTAAGCAACAGTGTCTCAAAAGGGATATAGAAATGTGTCCAGTTCCACTCTCCAGTCTCAAACTGTGGAATGGTTGGTTTTGTATTTTTTAATACCTCATGATTTTTAATTTTATAATTTATAATCTACTATATGCAAAATAGAAAACACAAGACTACATGTCTTTTAAATAATATTAGCTAACTATTTGAGAATTATGTAAAATATATTTTGAACATATCCACTACCCTAACTCCTCCCAGATCCACCCTCACCTCTTTACCCATCCAACTTCATGTTTTCTTTAAAAAACAAAACAAAACAAAATAAAAAGTACTGTTTGTGTTGCCCAATTGTCTTGGGAGTTGGGAACGCCTTGGAGTGTGTTCAACCTATTTGGGTCACATTATTAAAGAAAACTGGCCTTCCCTCTCTCAGTAGTTATCAAATGCCAATAGATCCTCAGTTAAAGGTGTGATTTCATGCCCACCCTCTACCTCCATTCAGGNATTTTGTGTGGCATGAATTTTTGCTAGCCTTTGCCTACTGTTACAGCTGCTATGCGTTCATATGTGAAACAGACCTTTTGTGTCCAGAAAACACTGTTCCCTTGAAGATACTCACCACCTCTGCCTTTTACAGTCTTGCCANGCCATCTNCCATGAAGAGCTCTGAGCCTTGGGGTGATAGGATCATCCTATTCAGTATTGATATCTCCCAAGTTTCTTAAGTTAATTGCCATCTACAGCAATGGTTTTCAACCTGTGGGTTGTGACTCCTTTGGGGGTTGTATATCAGATATCCTTCATATCAGATATTTACATTACAATTCATAACAGTAGCAAAATTACAGTTATGAAATATCAATGAAATAATTTTATGGTTGGGGAGTCACAACAACATGAGGAACTGCATTAAAGGGCCCAGCATTAGGAAGGTTGAGAGCCACTGATCTACTACAAGAAGCTTTTCTGAGGATGGTTGAGGGATCTATGGGTACAGCAATAAGTCATCATGAATCAGTTCAATGTTATGTCCATTAGCTGAATAATATTTATCTAGATAGCTCATAGGCCATAGACTATCTAGCTACAAGTTCCTGACCCTGTTAACAGTGTCACTTATGGGTTCCATCTTATGGAATGAACCTTAGATCTAATCAGAAAGTAGTTGGTTACTCCTGTAACATTTGTGCCACCAATGCACCCANGAGAATATCTTGTCTGACCAGTCATNGCTGTAGGTCACAGTGGTCATGGTTGNGTGAGGCTGATTGTTGCTTCTCTGCTCCAGTAGTTGTATACTACCTTCCNTCACTATGAAAGCTAAACAGTAGGGATGGAGCTTCAAGGGGAGTATCATCTTCATTTCTCCATGTTCTATGACTCAAGTATATGACATCTTCAGAGTAAGGTCATTCTATCAAATTCTGAATGGTACCCAAGAGCAATGAAAATAGCTTGTAATTGGGGGGCAGGAGAGGTATGATCTACAGCATTCCATGGACCAACAACATCTTAAAGAGGTCACTTATTCATGGTACACAGGTTTTCATTTAACCTCTTTTTATTTATGTATATTTTGTATATTTTAGAAAGTTTCTAGAGTAGTAGGTTTCTATGTAGGCTTAGCCATTGGGGAAAATAAATTAAAACTACTGTGAGATTTCATTTTGCTCTAACCAGAATGGCCAAGATGAAAAAAACAAAAACAAATGACGGCAAACGCTGATGTGGATAGAGGGGCGNGGAGAGTCTTTATTCATTGTTGTTAGTGCGAACTGGTGCAGCCACCGTGGAAATCATCATGGAGGTTCCCCACAAAGCTAGAATTGGATGGACTACAAGATCAAGCTGTATCATTCTTGGACATAGACTCAAAGAAGTTTATATCTTACTGCAGGGATACCTGCTTATCTATGTCCATTATTGCTCTAGTCACAATAGCCAGGAAGTGGAAACAGCCTAGATGTCCATCAGTTGGCAAATGAGTAATGAAGATGTGGTACTTTACATGATGGAATTTTATTCAGCTGTTACAAAATGGAATTATAAAATACAAAAGTAAATGGATGGGACTGCAAAGATCATCCTGAGTGAGGTAACTCAGATTCAGAGACAAAAATACATGTTTTCTTTCCCGTGCAGATGTGAGCTTTGAATCTTTAGACATGTGTTTCATTTGGAATACCCATAGAAGTTAGGTAGTTACAAAGAGACCACGGGTGAGGAGGGACTCTTTCAAATGAGNGAATGTGGAGTACAGTGAAATTTAGGCAGAGAAGGGAATAATGGAACAAGAAGGGTGGGGGATGGGAGGTCAAGGAAGAGGAGGAAGTATAGAGAGGGANAAACACTAAAAGCCTTTTGAAAAAGATCAATTGAGTTTTGCTTTGACTAATCTCTTTATCTAGAATGAGAGGAGGGGGAAGGAGCAGGCAGCTCAGAATTGAAAAGAATGGCTCTAAATGTGATTCCCAGAGGAGAGCACATAGTGCCAATGGCCAACACTAAAGGCAAGGTTGGTCAGTGTCCCCAGTGCCCTCCATGAGAAGTCACACTCATGACATCAGGCAGTAGATACTGTTACAAGCCAGAATAATGTGTGCAGAATATACTAAATGCATCATAACTCGGGCCAAATTACTCAAAGTCATATAATTGTGTATCTCTGCCAGAAATGGGATCAATAGGCTTGAACTAATGTCGGATTTCATGTGTAACCAAATCAGGTTNAAGCCTTTGAGAATATGTTCAGTATCTAAATGAAGGAAATGTTTCCTAGAAACATTTGAATATCCCAAGGAAAAAAAAGTTCTCCCCATGTGCCAGAAAGTGCCCNAGGCTAGAGATGGAGAGACTCGATTTCAATGTCTGTTTCAGTATTCACTGAGAGTGCATTCTTGGACGAGAATCTTTGAATCTCTTCAGCGTTATTCAGTTACCTTNGAACCATACATTCCTCCTGCTTTGCTGGCTTAATGTAAGGTGNCTGTGAAAAAACAATTATCAAAGAAATTAAAAAGCAGAATTCTGAGCTAAGCAAATGGGAACTAAGTAATCTAAGCCATGGGCGGAATTATTTCTAGACAGACTAGATCAGAGAGGCTTCTTCTCTGCGGGCATGGGGCAGGAGTTGGGCAATGCTCAGTGCTGTTAAATTCTTCCAAGATTGTCAAAGGCTATTAGAATTCTTGCACCTGTGTTGAGTCTTTATTGTGAGCATGCTTTTAAAGCTTCTGTGAGTGACTGAAGTCAGAAGTGGGCTATTTGATAGTGTTTACCTTATGCCNGGCAGCCTCGAAAAGGCAACTGTCAGCTGGGTCATGCCTCTGCTGGGAACCACCTGGACTGACCTCAGGCAGCCCAACTGTTCTATTCACTTTATAGTCACACTGATGACACTCTAGCAGCTGCAGAGTACCAGATAGCCACAGCTGGAACACACTCCAAACATGACAGCTGGCTCTGCAGCACCATAAGCAAGAAAACCTCCATGAACTCTAGATGACCCTGTTTAACATGTTTAACATCTCCCACCTCCAGATGAGGGACACTTCCCTTGGTGGCCCAGCAAAGGGCCTGTGATTGGTTAAAGCACAACTCTCCATTTGCAAGAACCTGTCTCCCATCCCCTCTGCTTCAGAAGTAGGTTGTTCAGCTCACTTTTCAAGTCAGCTAGAAGATTCCCTCCTGGGCTGCCCCATGNTGTTACAGCAGGAGGCTCATTGAAAGCTTTTCTCCAGGGCTCTTAGGCTCTCTAGTTTGGAACTTTATCATTGGAAGATGGCTGGGCTGATAACACAGAGAAGAAATNTCAGAATTGGCAGCTGAGTAGTGCATGCAGCAACAGCACCAGGAGAGCAGAGAAGAGGGCTGGAGAGATGGCTCACAAGTTACCAGCACTTGCTCAAGAATTGTGATGACTGGAGTTTGGGTTCCAGCACCCAGGTAACAATCTAGGTGCCNAGAGCATCTGTACTCTATCTCTGGGGAGCAGAAACAGCAGAACCCATGGGACTAGCTGGTTTCTAGCNTACTGCAAATGAACTCCAGTTTCAGGGGAAGACTGTGCCTCAACAGAAGGGGTAAAGAGTGATACAACACTGGACGCCCTCTTCTGGCCTCTGCATGCACTCATAGGCATACATGTACACACACACACACNTACTGCAAATGAACTCCAGTTTCAGGGGAAGACTGTGCCTCAACAGAAGGGGTAAAGAGTGATACAACACTGGACGCCCTCTTCTGGCCTCTGCATGCACTCATAGGCATACATGTACACACACACACACACTTACACACACACACACACACACACTTTAATTTAAAAAAAAAGATTGTTAAGAGTCAGAAGGACAGGAATTTTGCTGTAAGATTTGCTGACCTGAGCTTGTGGGAATGCACAGACTCTGGACAGACGGCTAGGGAGCCTGCATGAGACTCACCTAGGCCCTTGCAGGTGTGTGACAGTTGTGTAGCTTGGTCTGTTTGTGGGGCTCTTAGCAGTGGGATCAGGACCTGTCCTGGCACTTGAGCTGGCTTTTGGGAGCCTATTCCCCATGATGAGTTGCCTTGCCCAGTCTTGATGCAGGGGGAGGAGCTTGGTTCTGCCTCAACTTGATACAGCATGCTTTGTTCACTCTCATGGGAGGCTTTACCCTTTCTGAACAGAGGAGGAGTGGATGGGGGGTGGTTAGACAGGAGGTGATGGGAGGAGAAAAGGGAGGGGAAACTGTAGTTGGTATGTAAAATAAGCAGAAAAAAATTAATGAAAAATAAATAAAATAAAATGTCAAGGAAGCTGCACTCATGAAGTCTTAAGAATGTAGTTACCTGAATAAGACCTTAACAACAACATCAGTAGACACGCTAACATGGAAGGAGGAAATCTCCCATGGCCCCAGAGCTAGACAAAGAACTACAGGCAACTTAGGAATGCTGAGAGTGGCAGAACAGTTTTCCTAGGGAATAGGACCTGTTGTTTACCTAATACCAATGGTCAGCCCCCAAATTATGTACACACAAGCAGCATCATATGGACTGAGCAAATGAATTTATATATATATTTAGGAATATATATATATGTGTGTGTGTGTGTGTGTGTGTGTGTGTGTGTGTGTGTGTTTGTGTGTAAAAAGA
>LZPO01117221.1:14405-25656 GCA_001675575.1 Neotoma lepida
TACAAGCTAGATTAAAGTTCCAGTTTGGGCTGCACTTCAACCCAGGAAGACTGACTGCACACTTGCTTATTTGCTGAGACGATCTCATTAGGAACTTTTATAAAATGTTTATGNCAAGCCTGTGCCCCACGAACAGTGTGAACCACTGAAGAGAGGATTTGAATCCAATATTGTTTATGAGACTCCCAGGGTAAGTCTAGTGGGCTGCATCAGCTGAAGACAAGTGCCATAGATGTTTGCCAGTGTGGATAAAATAACATTAATGACATAATAAAATAAAATAACGNATCAATTATTTAAAACACAAAATAAGGGTTGGGTGTATAGCTCAGTGGTAGAGAGCTTGCCAAACACCTGGAAGATCCTGCCAAGAAAATAAAATTGAGAATTAAAATACACATAAATTTGATCCAGGATGTATGGGGGGGGGCTGGTGTTTTTTCCTCCCTCTATGTTACTGTAATGAATGCAGTGTTTTTAACTGTTAGAAGAGAAATTAAACAAAGGAGGAGAAAAATTGAAGCACAGTAGTGCATGTAAGAAGAAAAGATTTCAGCAAGAAGGTCTTACATTATTTTTCTTGCATGATTCAACATTGTCAATGGAATCCTGGTGCTTACATTGAATTTCTTCCTACTTTGTATAATGAAGGTGTAATGGGCACAATGTAAAATGTANTTTTCTTNGTGTTTTACTCATTCTAAGNAGCACAGCTGTGGAGTCAGCCGTCTTATACACTAACTTCATCACCCTGCAAAATGAGAACCTCTTTTTCAACCCTGGGTTCAACCCCAAGCACTGCAGAAACCAAAGCATGTACTCCCTCATGTTTTAATGTANTGTTTTGATAGAATATAAATAATGTGTCNATTTTTATGAGCTCTAACATGATGGGGTATCTTTATCTGTGAATGAAACCTTACAGTTATCTTAAACCTTTTATATCAATGTTCTTCGATTGCTATATGCATATGTAGGAGGACAGATTCCCAATTAAAGCAAATTAGGTGATAAAAACATTGAGATCAATATTGAGAAATATGAGTCACCTAGTTAAAAGTAAGGAAATAAAGACAAAGAAGGAAAAACGTCAATTGATACAAAGAAAAGATGATTTCTTTTCTTTTTTAGAAATAATATGTAACAAAATTAAGAGCAACGTGAGTAGAAATCTTTCTCAAACAAGTACCAGTTAAAATAAGCCCCTTCTGTCTATCAATAATTAAAAAGTATTTCATAATAGCTATAGGTACTGATGGAAAAATAAAGAGAAGCGAATTTTTACTAGCAAAACTAGGATGCTCTGCATGGGGTTTCATGAAATAACTTCCTTTTAAACCTTTTTTTTTTTTACCGACCTATGCATTAAGAATAGTTTATTTGTACCGATAGTACGTGGGTGGTTTAAGAATGTGGACTTTGAGTCAGGTGGAGTTGGTTTCTACAGGGGCTCTCACCCTCACTACACTACACTACACTACTTTGCCCAAGTGTATTCTTGAGCAAAATATCAAGCTTCAAGCTTCATCTTTTATGCTTGCCAAGTGGGGACAATTCCAGTTAACTTGGAGACTTGTGGGGAGATTTAAAGATAAGATGAGTTCATGACATAGAGTCTTGAGACAGTACCTTGAAACTAATAACCAGAATGTAATTCTTCCAAACGAGCAGGAGAGTCGAGATGCAATTAAATTTGGGTAAGGAAAGCAGAAAGTTCTCCACTTGTCACTTTATAAAATGTATTCGTGACTCTGTTCCTAGCTGAAATTTCTCACAGGCCTCATGACTTTTCTGGAAGACTTTGGTGGAAAATGTAGCGATGATGACTTTTTGTTTTTCTAATAGTCCTTCTCTATCACTCATGCACCACCCAGTTCCTGTGATCAAACTCTCCCGACGAAGGAGGGAGAGAGGGATGAAAGATACATATACAGGAAAGGTGTCGCTCAAGGTATTGCAAACGGGGCTGGAGCAGGTGGATTCCAGTTGACTGCCTTTCTTTGCTCTTCCAATAACCCACCAGACCTTCTGTCCTACAGCTTTTAACTTAGACCTTGATGACAGCATCCCTGCTCCCGAGAAGCACCCACGACTTCTTCAAGGTCTGAGGAATAGGGTCTTTGTTTCCAGATTCTCCTTTTGTTTCTCTGCCTCTTCTGCAGTCATGTTCAATAGGTTGATGATGCACCTCCATTGTTTGAAAGTTTTCTCTCCCTGTGGTCCCTATGAACCCTGGAGAAGTCCTTGCACTGGCATAATGGAATATCAAACTTCCCAACACTGGACACTCTTCTGGCACCTTGGCCAATTTTATTAGCAATAAAGAAAAGAAGGTATCATTATCATAATATGGATAAAATTAATCTTAAGTTATTACCTGCTCATGGCCCAAAGAAGTAAGGACCAAATTTGGCTCCGCAACAATAGTCCTCTGATTCTATGGACCTTTCCATCATTGCATTCCTTACAAATTCATGATCAATGCCCAACAGAAATACATTGAATCTGTATGTATATGATTGACTATGGAAATGACCACAGGTGTCCTGAAAAAAACCAGCAGAATCTATACAATTAACTAACAAATGATTTTTTCAAATACTTAAGAGAATCAGTTGCCCTTCAGCCAAATTACAAATGCAATGAGTTTCTTGAACATTAATTCATATTATCATGGTATTTTTTCTATTTTCTTTCCTGCTCAAATACTGAGAACTCATTAACTATTATTGAATAAATACTCACACTAACTGAAAGACCAATGTTGCATGCTAGACACTTAACTCTTGATGATGAAGGACCACCTATCAGTTCAATAACATTCAGGTTGCACATACTCCACAGTATTGGTTCTGGCTCAACTTTTCACCACCCAGTCAATGTATTGTGTTAGTCCCTGTTCATTTGAATGGCAGCATTTGCATTCTTTGACTGCTTTTCTGACTGACAATATTTGACCAGAACAGTTGGCCAGTGGTAGAATGGCTTGTGGATTTTATGTTTTACTCTTTCTGGATAATGAATTTTCTCAGAAAGGCATTTGAGAGAAAGATACATAGTGGGTAGAATCTTTTTTTCATCTTCAAGTTTCTTTGCTGTCCATAGCTAAGCCCAGCTTATAGTCAATGCCCCAGAGGCTCTGGATCATAAGAGGCCACATCTATTTGGAAAGGTTTTCAAGTCAACTAGACTTAGCATTCAAAGGTGAAAATGTGGAAAAAAAAAAACAAAACGAAAAACAACCAAACAAACCCATTTTGCAGTCAGTGTTTTTTTGACCTTCCAGAAACTTTAATCTAGATATGCCTTCATGTGACCAGAATTGTGCATAACCAGTTCTTTTATTGTCCTGGTCACATCAAGCTATTCCTTCTCATCTTTCTCTTGAGAAGGTGAATTTTCAATAGTTGGGCATATTTCAGCAAACATTTTAAAAGCATTTTCCATATATATATATATATATATGGAAATCTATGTGAGACAAATTATATATGTGGTATATATAGTGCATTCATATATATATGAGAGAATATATATGTATAGAAAATAATGCACATCTTTTTGAAATACAGTGTTGTCTTTCTGTAAGCCAGTTAAGGTTGTTATAGTTCTAAGTGTAAGAAGAATCTTAAACGGTCTTATTAATTGAAAACACCAGGCCAGGTATTGAGGTAAATTCTGAATGATCAGAGAGACAGAACAAGCCACAGCCAACCTCACCTTGCCAACTCCTCAGCTGATCTTGTTTCCTCAGATTGCAGGCTTCTGGGTCTTCACCCAAATGAATCTCAGCTGAACTCTGCTCAAAGCCTGAAAGCTTAAGAGGCCTTCTAGTTTCTGGTTTCCACACCTTATATACCTTTCTGCTTCCTGTCACTACTTTCTGGGATTAAAGGCATGTGTCTTTCTCAAGCAAAGACATGAGATCTCAGGTACTGGAATTAAAGGTGTGTGCCACTGGAATTAAAGGTGTGTGCCACCATGCCTGGCTGTTTCCAGTGTGGCCTTGAACTCACAGAGATCTGGATGGATCTCTGCCTCGGGAATACTAGGATTAAAGGCGTGTGCTACCACTGCCTAACCTCTATGTTTAATCTAGTGGCTGTTCTGTTCTCTGACCCCAAATAAGTTTTATTAGGGTACACAATATTTTGGGGGACATAATATAATCACCACATCTAAGTATTAGAAAATCAATTGGAATTGATGGAGAAAAATGGAAAATGATACTATATAGCTATCCCAAAGGGAATATAGTCATCAAAATGGTTAAAGGAACCAGATAGTATAGAGTATACTGGGCTTTGGGATGAAACCCTTCTGAAAACATGGGAAATCTGCTGTAGTCCATACCACAAAATGGACCATTTATAATGAACAGAAATGTGATTTGTAGTTCCAGAGGTTGGAAAGTCAAAGATCAAAGATTTGCACATAGTGAGGGTCCTCTTCCTGTGTCATATCATGGTACATAGCATCATATGGCTAGAGATTATCTGTNAATGCACAAAAAAGGAAGTGGTTCATCAACAGCCACCTTGCACTAAGATATTCACATGGCTTATGGGATCATCCTTTGAACGTTCCTCCCTCTCAAATAGGATGTAATTTGTACTACATGAATGTTGGTACTACAGGAATGTTGGAGCACATATGCAAACCACAGTACCCTTTTTTCCTATCTTTTGTTTTGGTTCATCACAGAAAACATTTTTTATTTCCTTCCCTTATGCAGCTCCCAAATCCACATAGTAGAATGTGACTTTGAAAAAGTCTCCACATTTTACATGCCATAATTATGGAGCCCTGGGAGAACTAGTCTCCAAATTCCCAAAGCAAAGATCAATTGGTTAAGTTTGCCACGTGCACATCTCAAGAATAATCTGTGTTGCAGGCTGAATTAATAACACAATCATTGCACCAGTTTTATCTATGGCTTGAGATGGTTTAGGTGATTATCAGGACATTTGAGATATTTTCCATGACATTTTTTTTTTATGGAATGGGAAGTTTGAGACAATTAAAATATTGGCTTCCTGGACTTGCAGTTTTTGAGATAGTGAGAGCTAAGTTGCTGAAGTTTTAAGCAGGATTATAAAAAGATGATGCTTAAAGGTGAATTAATAGATGGATTAAATATGTATGGTATTGCCATTAAATTAAAATGCTCCTTGGCTTTATTTGAGAAAGATGCATTTTAATAAAAAATGCTAAGTGTTGAGTGGATTTTTTTTTAGCTCAATTTAAAATCTGGCCCTGATATTTACCAGCCATGAGATTGCTCTGTGCCATTTGTATAATAAGACTAATAGTGCTATTCATATTGATGAGTCCAGAGATTAAAATAAATTAATTTTATGTAATTTTTTGGATAATGCCAAGCACATAAAAACAGTAAGCAATGTTAATTGCTCTTTCATTTTCCTTTGTGGTGGTGAGCATGAAATCAGTTTTATGCTTAGTTCACCCCCTGAGTCACCGAGTTAACATTTGACTTTTGTATTTCCTATTCTTTATATTAGTAATACTGATTTGGCTGTGTTTAGTGGGGATTTAGCAGATCACTCAGCATTATCAAACCCAGACAGGATAGAAGTGAATAGCCCCCAATGCTTAGACTAACTTGAATTTATTCTATTTATTTGTTTGTTAATTGAGACAGGATGTTGCTATGTACCCCTGGCTTGCTTAGAACTCACTATGCAGAACAGGCTGACCTCAAATTCACAAAGATCCGNGTGTCTCTGCCTCCCAACCGCTGGTATTAAAGGTACACACCACTGTACTTAGCTTTTGAATTCATTTTAAAATNTGACTCTGGATGTATGTAGANGGTGCTAAGGCCCTTCTCATACACCCATTGTATAAGAAGAAAGATAGAGTGGTGAAATTTGCCATTTAAGATTATTGTTATTTTTATTCACACAAAAAATGGAAAGGACTGTAGGTTAGGAAATGATAATATGCCATTGTTATCAGTTTTATAAATATGCNTATTTGCACACACCTTTAAGCCTTTAAGTTTTTGTAGGCTCATAGATAAATCATGGGACATAAATTTAGCTCAAGACTCTTATTTAGTGCTTATATGCTTGTCCTTCTGTTGTGTGATTATTGGATGATAACAGGGCATTGATGCAGCTAAAAGAAAGATCAATTTCCACTTTCAAATATGTTTTCACAACAGACTAGATCCACTTTTAAAGGTTGTATATAACAAAGGAGTGGAGTGTATTTATAGGGTAGGTTTTCCCCATCTTCCATTATTTTCCTTTTCATACACACACACACACACACACACACACACAGAGAGAGAGAGAGAGAGAGAGAGAGAGAGAATAAATACAACACACAGAACACATTCTATCCCTCACACATACACTAAGAGGGTCATGTCTCTCAAGTTATTCCTTGACACTGAATCAAACAGCCACATGGCAGACTGAAGAGGCCATTAGGTTCAGCTGTGCCTACAAAACTACGCAGGGACATGACCGTCGTGAATTTTTTGATAATCTAGGAGCCTTATTTTTAAAAAGAATATTAACAATATAGATCTTGACCAGTGAGAGAAAATTATGCTGTTAAGGGGTGTCAAAATTGTGGATTTGAGAAATGATAGAATGAACCAGAAATGCCTTAGGTCCTTATCACTCAATATAGCTCAAAAGTCAAACCTCCTCACAGCTTTAAAAATTACAAGCACAAATGTGCTTCAGAAATTAGTTCTGTTAAGATGATACATAGTTGTTCAAATTTAAGTCTTCATACATATGCATATATATCATGGGATATATGTAAATTCAAAGACTGTTTGACAAGGCATTGTGTTTGGGTGCTGGATATTGTGGGTGAACAAATAGACTTAGCTCTGAATAAAAAGTAATTGAAGGACTGTCAGAATGATCATTATAATAGAAATTAGACATATTCTGTTCTGAATTTTGATGAAAGTCAGGCCAAAAGTAGATACATGTTNATGTAGTTCATGTAGAAATTAAGATTAATGAAATCACCATAGTTTGCAGAAACAAGGGTCAGGAATAGAACGGGGGTATTGAAGTTGCTTTTATTTCAAGGGGACCTAATTCACCACACCCTCACCCTCTTTACTCCACTGACTCAGCCTTTGCCTGCCAGCCAGTGGTTCCATCATCTTCAGCTGAGTAGGTACAGTGCCATATTTGATTATTAACTTTGGCAGGCACACACACACACACACACACACACACACACACACACACACACACGCATACATGTGTATGTCTAAGAATTTTCTCTTAATGGACAGCTCTTAAAATTGGGAATCCAAGTTACAGGCTGAAGCACAAAACCAGAGTGTTGCCATTGTCTAAAGGCAAACGAAATTTCAAAAGCAGACAGGGATCAGTAACATCAGAAGGTATAGAGAGGAAGATGACAACGTAAAAAGTGATTGGCTGGGATAGTGAGCTCATTGAAGCCATCCTTTAAAAATACACAGCCGAGTGTAAAGCGGAGGCTATTTTCAAGGTAAAGTAAGCTGGAGATCAGGAGCTGTTACAAGGTGAAGTCTTTGAGCCCAGCCTGTTATTTTTAGAAGTTCCCCACTAACGGGAAGAGATGAGATGGAAGCTTAGTATAGAGGCGGGATCAAAGGAGGGATTTGTTTGAGGATAGGGAATATACGAACATGTTTGTAAACAGAAGGGAAAACACAGCGNAGAGTGATGGATTCTGGATGAAGGGAAAGGCATGATTGATGGGGCANTTCCAGAGGCTATAAGGATAAAGGCATCGAGGTAACAAGGAAATAATTATTTTACTTAAAGAAAAGCAATTATTCCTCTGAGACTGGACTGACAGAAAAGCATGGGCGTTGATTCAGTGAAAATCTGAGGTGAAGATGAGGATAATTGAAGTAGCTGACTCAAAGACCCAAAGAAATGCACTGTGGGAGGTGTGATGTTTGGCAATCAGCCAAAACACAAGATTGGCCAGAGACTTGGGGAGGTGTGGTTTAGTATACATTATATCCTGAGCAATGTCAGACCAGAGCTACATTACTGAAGGCAGCGGTGTTGTTTCTCGGTGAGACTTAATAATCAGGTCAAAGTCTGGGTCTTGTAACATGGCTGGGTCAGCACAGAGGCCATCTTCCCTTTGCTGCCCCTGAGCGGTGGGGCTTAGCCTTTCCGCACTCATGGCTGCTCTCACTGACTTTGCTCAGCACCTCTGACCAAGATCTTCTGAGCTAATGGTCGCTCTTTAAAAAGCAACAATCGACCAGGCGGTGGTGGCGCACGCCTTTAATCCCAGCACTCGGGAGGCAGAGGTAGGCGGATCTCTGTGAGTTCGAGGCCAGCCTGGGTTACCAAGTGAGTTCTAGGAAAGGCNCAAAGCTACACAGAGAAACCCTGTCTCGAAAAACCAAAAAAAAAAAAAAAAAAAGCAACAATCTTTGGAACACTTTTTAAGGGTTGTCTGAATAAGTGTGCATGCCACTGTGTGCAAAGCACAACTATAATGAGCTACACTTGACACTGACTTCTATTTCAATGATGAAATTGGAGAAGGCAAGGCTCTTGTGCACTATCTGGTACACACTGGGTAAATCTCAATAAGTTAGTCACTCNCATTTACATCAAAACTTGGAAAAGTCAAGTCAAATGANCTCCAAGACACTCGTGCTAATATGTTANCTAATATTCAGGTTTGCTTCTTNATTTTCATTTTGTGCACCACATCATTTATTTTGGTAGTCNAAATTTCATCCTTACTTTAACTCTACTCCCNGGCNTCACTTTTGCTGGATTTTGCTTTGGTATTTTGGATGGAGATATAATACAGGGATTCACAAAATATGCCCTTTGCATTTCTTGCAGAAATATTGCTGGAAATATTTCTTACCATAGTAGGCAGTGCCTTTTTNTGTGTGAGCCTATTGGGGGAATTTTTCTTTGNCCTCAGGGCTANAGTTGAATTTCTTCGAAGCAACTGAAACATCTTGATTCTATGGCATTGGGAATAGTGTAATTGCCTTTGATTTCTTTGGGGGCTTTGGCTGTGTATCAACTNAGAGTGTTTTTGGCCACAATTACAATAAATTCACAAAGTGGATTTTNCTTTTAATATAGAAAGATGTCTCAAGGTGGATAACGGCTGAGATCAGCTCTAAATCTTATTTTGTCTGAGTGACTTCAGGATGGCTAAAGTCATAGTTCNCAAACTTTGGAGTNCAACCAGTTACCTGGCAAATCTGGTAGAGCTGACGGTCCCAGACTTCTTGGTAAAGACGAGCTCGGCCTCTACGTCTTCACCATGCTCCTGGAGTAAATTCTCTGGACCATGACTGAAACTTAGCATCCATTGCTCTTCTCTCACGCCTACCACTTGAGGCAAAAATGAGTAACAGAGTCACATTAGTCATTTTTCATTTGTTTGTGCTTTAAGGAAGGCTGTTGACTATTGCAGAATGTAATTGTTCAAAGAACTGCCAAAACTTCATGTAAACAAAGAAGGAGAGGAATGAGAATTAGCTGTGTAAAAGTCANTGGGTTAAGGTCAAAATTGATTCCAGATTTTCTACNGAAACATTCTTTCTTCTTCTTCTTCTTCTTCTTCTTCTTCTTCTTCTTCTTCTTCTTCTTCTTCTTCTTCTTCTTCTTCTTCTTCTTCTTCTTCTTCATCTTCTTCTTCCTCTTTTTTGGTATAGTAATACACTCCTGAAACATTTTTGGTTTTCTAGATTCCTCTGATTTTTTTCTATTAAGGATATTAGCAATCTGTTGTAGAACATTATTTGAACTGTGTAAAGGTGTGTTACTTTTGTTTATGCTGCATTTGTTTAATTATGTAAAGATATGTTGCATTTGTTTCACCTTGCCTGCCTAAGGTACCTGATTGGTTTAATAAAGAGCTGAATAGCCAATAGCTAGGCAGAGGAAGGATAGGTGGGGATAGCAGGGAGAGAAAATAAATAGGAGGAGAAAGCTAGGCTCAAGAGGAGAAGAGAAGGAGAAGGAGACAGGAACACTAGGGGCCAGCCACCAAGCCACCCACTCAGCCAACTAGCCAGCCTCAGAGGAAGCAGGAAANTAAGACATACAAGAAGGAGAGAAGGAAAGAAAGATAAAAAGCCCCAAGGCAAAACACAGGTGAAGAGAAACAGGATAATTTAAGTTAGAAAGCTGTCTGGAAACAGGCCTATGCGGAGGCTGGGCATTTGTAACAAAGAATACGAAATCTCCACATCTTTATTTGGGAGCTGGGTGGTGGACCCCCAGAAGGGAAGAAGCCAACTACAGTAACCTTCTCTCAGGTGTTTAGAGAACACGTGAGGATATAGGACCTGTGATGAAATCCTGTATTCTGTTTCAGGACTCCCACCTGCCTCGATAACAAAAGGTCAGCCCTGGTGCAGCAGTGACCCAGCTGCTTTAGGGACCGCGTGAGGAAGGTGCTCTCATGTTGTCTCCACCTGTTGATGTTATGAAGTGGCCCGATTGAGTGATTCCTAGAAATAAAACAGAGCTAAGAGTGCATCTTGACTAGACAAAATTTATGATTTGCCTCTATTGACAATTCTGTTGTAGCCTAAGTATGAATCTGGTTACTTTTAAACAATCCATGGCCCACACTCATTATATCACGACCTCCTGGCCAATCATATTGCTTAAAAAAGTTATATTTTAAAACATCTCCATTGGAGATAGGGCCTGTGAATCCACATCTTAATTTGAAAGCTCTCCAAGTAACTCCTATGGGTAGTTACGTAGAAGAACTTCTGCCCCGGCTTACTAGTTGACCTAACTTGACTGCATGTGGAATAATCTTGATTCGGTTCTTCTAATTTCATCCCCCCTCCCTTCTTTTTATCTCTGTAGTCTAAATCTCTTTCTTTCTTTTCTTAGATGTTAACCTAAGAAAAGAAACTCAGAGGTCACAGACTCAGCAAAGTAAGAATGAGGTCAAATTTGCAAGATCATTTGTCCAAGGAAGTTAGATGATGCAAACAAACTTAATACACAGTAACAGCCCACAGATCTGACACATGTCTATTGCAGGTTTTCAGATGGGATTTGGAATAAATATATTTATTTGGGATCATTACCTGTAGAGACTATAGGGAGTAGATGAAGTTCTGAGTGAATATGTATTGTTGACATGAATATTGTCATGTCAGTGTCCACAATGCCTCAAATTAATGGCAGAACCTTCCCTGGGTCAGGCTCAGGAGAATGGCAAGGCCTTCCTCTGGTCTGAGTAGAGA
>LZPO01117221.1:53299-67226 GCA_001675575.1 Neotoma lepida
GCAGCGTTGGTGAGGTGAGGCTAGCTGGTGGCTTGTTCCTAATTCCTCTGATCTCTGTCAGATTTTCACCCCTATTTCTTGTTCTGTGTGTTTATTAATAAGACTGGTTAGAAATTCGTGTTACAGAAGGAGAAACACACACACACACACACACACACACACACACAGAGAGAGAGAGAGAGAGAGAGAGAGAGAGAAAGACATTGATTATGTTAGGTTCAAGTACATTAAGCAACATTGGGGGTTTGTTGGCATCCTTGCATTCATGAAATCATCATCTCTTTCTATCATGGTGGTGTGTGAAAGAGAGCAATCACTAGCAAGAATTCTGATTCCCCAGCCAGGGAAGTCTGAAGTCTGGGGAGAAAGAAGTTAAAAATTTGATATAAAACTCTCAGAATATTTTGCAACAATAAATGTTGTCTGTCATTTATATGCCTGAGTAGAAATAAAATTCCCTACAGAATAGAGTCTGCTCTGAAATACATAACAAATAAATCCTTTCTTAGACCGCATATCATTATATATGGGAGTAGGGAGAACAAAGGCAGCTAAAATATGACGAATTATAGATGTCTTCTTGCTATTATAGTTTCTGCTGTGTTCTGTACTCACGAAAGTAAAATAATCCTCGAAGATCCTGTTTTCACTTGGGAATACCACTTAAAATAGAAAGGCAACATCAAACTAATTCTAACTATGTACTTTCAAAGCTATGACAATTTTCTTCTGTATTTTTTTTTAATTTTCAAATATTTGTTACTTAATGCAACCTTCACTGAATCCCTGATACATAAATGAATTTAAGCCCATCAATATACTAACACAGAATTGTGTTCTGTTGTTTGAATCTTAGATGGTCTTATAATAAAAACCCAGAGCCAGATATTGGGGTGAAAACTGAAAGACTAGAGAAGCAGAATAAGCCACAGCCAACCTCACTCTGCCAACTCCTCAGCCAATTCTGTTTCCTCAGACTGAAAGCCTCTGAGTCCTCACCCGAAAGGATCTCAGCTGAACTGCTTTAGTTCCTGTTTCCTCATGCCTTATATACCTTTCTCTGTCCAGCCATATCACTTCCTGGGATTAAAGGCATGTGTGCTTCCCAGTACTGGGATTAAAGTTGTGCACCACTGTGGCCTGGCTCTGTTTCCAGTGTGTCCTTGAACTCACAGACATTCAGATGGATCTCTGCCTCCCTAGTGATAGGATTAAGGGTGTGTGCCACCACTGCCTGGCTTCTATGTCTAATCTAGTGGCTGGCTCTGTCCTCTAATCCCTGGGCAAGTTTATTAGGGCACACAATATATCTCTACAGTGTTCTGCTTGATAAAAGATTCTAAAGAAACTCTCCCCCTTTTATTTCACTTTGGTGAGCTGAGGTGAATGACCAGAGAGGTGAACATCCTTTCTCCATTCCTCAACNAAGACCCCACCCCAGACTCCCCAATAGTCTCACCTTCTCTAATGAAGGGACCCAGAAGCTATGAACCCAGGGAATCTTCCAGCATCTATGGGGCGGGGGGAACCATACTTCCTCCACACCAAATAACTCAGAGCAACAGGAAGAACATTCTAGACTTGTGGCCGGAAAGACAATTGTGAGAAAAGAATTTGCAGGGCTGAGTTGCCAAAGTCCAGAAATACTTTATTCAAATTCTTCCCAAGGCCTTCCTGTCTTTCAGTTCCTCCTCCTTGGGATGATTTCAGCCATTTGTGGTTCCATTTTAATGAATTAACATCATTATGCCCTCATATTTCAGGTCATGACTCAACTGAATCTCTTGCCAAGCCCAACATCTACACAGAAGTAACTGTGGTGATTATATTGTGTCCCCCAAAATATTGTGTACCTAATAAAACTTATTTGGGGTCAGAGAACAGAACAGCCACTAGATTAAACATAGAGGTTAGGCAGTGGTAGCACATGCCTTTAATCCTAGCATTCCCGAGGCAGAGATCCATCCAGATCTCTGAGTTCAAGGCCACACTGGAAACAGCCAGGCATGGTGGCACACACCTTTAATTCCAGCACCTGAGATCTCATGTCTTTGCTTGAGAAAGACACATGCCTTTAATCCTAGAAAGTAGTGGCAGGAAGCAGAAAGGTATATAAGGTGTGGAAACCAGAAAGTGAAGTGGGCTGGAGTTTTCCCCATCTTTCCCTGGGAGACNAAGAGACAACCTTGTCGCTTCATTTTATATATGTGAGTGTGTGATCCCTTGCATCCCTTAATAAATAAGTCTTCTTCCCAGATATCCGTGGATTTCTCACATTATCATAGTGAGAGAAAAGAAAACTTATAACAAAGACAATGCTACCTTGGTGCCAAACATAACAATTGTGTCACACATTCTGTGCTTCATGACAATACCTGTTCAACCACGGACTCCATAGGCAACAGAAGATAAGGTGATGTCACTTCAAACATAGCCATCTTGGTTTTTGCAGGTGCACTTTATAATGTTCATATAGTGACAAAATTACTCAGTGATACGTTCCTCAGAATGCATTCCTACCTGACAGCAGATGACAAGCCAATCCTGCCAATGAAAATATGTCTTATATGAATAACTAAATGCAACACTTCTGGGGTAAACTGAAGGAAAGACTGTGGGGTGAGACCTCCTAAGTGCCTGAAGGAAATCCCTTTGCGTTACTTCCTTCTCTTTCCTTAGGGCTTCAAGGGAGAAAGGTGCTGGTTAAGCCAGCTCTGGACCTANAGAAAGTGCCCAGGACTACAACATGTCTTTAGAGAGCGAGACTTTACTGGGAATTTCCAGGGCAAGGACTTGAGCCCATATGATATTCTACAGGAAAAAAAGCAAAGCAGAAAATAGATATCTATTTTTAAAATAATATTTTATTTATTCTCTTAAAATTTTATACACGAGTATAATGTACTTAAATCTTATCTACACCTCCCTCCACCCTCCAGATCCCGCAGGATTCTCCCAACCCATCTCCCTCCCAATTTCATGTCTTCTTTTTCAAAAAATTAATCTGTTACTTTATTATTTTCTATACAATTTTCTTTATTCTTGAGAATTTTGCACATGTACACAGTGAAATATGATCATATCTACCCCCCATTTCCTCCTCCAACTCCCCTTGGATGGATTCCCCCAACATGGCCTTCTCCTAACTTGATGGCTTCTTTTTTTCTTTGAAAACTCACTTAAATCCTGTTAATACTGTTCATATGTTCATGCATGTGGGGCCATCCACTGGAGTGTGGGAAACCTACCAGTGGGCACACTCTCTAAAAAGAATGAATATCCCTCCACCAGCATCTACTACCTGCCAGGTTTAGCAGGTATGGTCTTGCTGGAGAAAGTATGTCACTGGGGATGGGCTTTGAAAGTTAAAAAGCCTCTCCTGTTTCCAGATGGTTCTTGCTGCTTTATTATTGTGACACAGTAGTTCTTAGCCCTGTGCATTTTATACAACTGTGTTGTCTTTCAAATGTCAGCACTAATGCAATAGAATTTTGTGCAGAAGCAAGAAAGAAGGGATGAGCATGAGGTAAAACTAGAAAGATAAATTACAAAAATAATGAACACGTGTTCATACATGCTCTTAAGATCCAAATTCAAATGTGGGGCTGAGGAGATAGCTCAGCAGTTTTAGGAACTTGCTGCTCTTCTAGAAGACCCAAGTTCTGTTCNCAGTAACCATGTTGCACAGCTCAAAACTATATGTAACCTAAGCTCTAGAGGATCCAACACCCTCTTCTGGCTGCCTGGACTCACATGCATAAAGCAGTACACATATATGTATCTAACTATAAATAACAACAAAAAACCTTTGCAAAAATGATGCAGAGTGAACACTGCATTATGAATGAACCATTTCTTAGTGAGCTAGTTCCTTGTTAATAGGCACTTAAATTGCTTCCAGTCTTTTTCCATTACAAAAATGTAAAAANTATGAATATTCAAGNTGAATAATATGCATATAAAAATTGTACACATATGGAATTGTATCAAAATGATGGAATCTTGTGTGAAATTGCCACATGAAAGAAAGTATATGCCTTTAAANTTTTTCTAGACATATAGCGTCCAATCACCCTATATGGAAGTTATGTCACTCCTCGGGGATAGGAATGGCCTTATTTTTCTACACTTTTTTCAGTATGATGTAGCCATACATTTTAATAAGTATCTATACATTTTTATAAGACCTATTAATGTCTACCAATCTAATAAAATTTGACACCTTAGTGAAATTTCAAAGATGGTATTTTTCTTTAAAAAAATTTTTTACATTACTTTACTCTGTGTGTGTGTGTGTGTGTGTGTGTGTGTGTGTGTGTGTAAGTTAGTGAATGCACACAAACCATGGCATACACGTGTAGGTCAGAGGACAACTTGCAGGAGTTGAGTCTTTCCTTCTACCTTGTGAGTTCAGGGGATTTCCAGGCTTGTTGGCATACATCTTTCCCTACGAAGCCATCTCTCCGGCCCTGCTTTCTCTTATTACATGTGAGTTTAAATACTTTTCTTACACTTAAAAGCTCATTTCACCATTTACTTTTGTTTTGCTTTGCTTTTTAGTACCGAATTCCTCTTCTTGGTCACTATACATTTTCTGTTGGGTTGTGTGTGGGACTNTATATTAATCCATAGACATTTTTATATTTTAGAAAAAAATGATCCAGACAAATTTCAATTCTTTTTTTNCCCCAGTGAATGTATTCTTTTTTACATTTGCTTGAAGTGGCTCTGCCATACTAATTTATTAAAATTTCTTAAATTAAAAGAGTTGAATTTATCAAACTTTAACATTCTGTCTCCTGGGTTTCAAAACATTCTTGAGAAGGAAGGACTCTCCTGCTATAAGATTATCAATTATTTTCCATATTTCCTTAAGTATCTTTTATAGTTTAATTTTTAACATACATTAAAATATTTAAACAAGACAGACCCAAATTGATAGGGATGGTAAGGACTCTCTCTCTCTCTCTCTCTCTCTCTCTCTCTCATGTGTCTGTGTATGTACAGTACCTAGCACATACTTCCCTTGACCACTGAACTATATCACCAGTTCCAATTTGAATACTTTTTCTATCATTTACTTACTATTACTTATTAACACATTCATATTCTCACAACTTCAAAATTCTTACAGTTTAACAATNTATCCATTTTTAACAGCGTCAGATATTTAAANGTGGTGAAACTTGCAGCTAAAAACCTCTTAACCAGACACAACTTGAAAAATACTTTTCCATGAATATTCTCTTCTTTTAAAGAAGCTTTAAGCTTTCAGATGTACAGAAATTTCTCTGAACTCAAATCCTCACTCATCCACGTAGGAATTGTGTCGCCCCAGGCAAGCAAACTTTTTTGAGACTCTATCTTTGGGTTTGGTGTGAGAGAATATGTAAATGTGTTAATGTCTAGTCATTATTAAAATTATTAATTACTGAATTCTTATAAAGCCTTAACTCATCCTCTGGCTGTACATAGTGGTTGTAATACTCTTCTAGTGTTTCTGCAACCCCAAGCAAGGCACCGAGAAGTTTCAGAACCTTCACCATGGAGATGTTGTAACAGAAATAATCTCTGCTCCAGATTTCCTTGGGGCAAATTCACAGGATTCACATGACGGAGCTTGGTTATATCCTAGTGGAAACTATGTTTAGCGCTCTTATTTAAGGCACAAACTCAAAAATAGGGTTTCAGCTTTGGTAGAAGTAAATGGTTGGAAAGGTGTTCTTGATTACCTATTAATTTGTAAGTAGAGAATCTTGATGCTTGGAGATTTAGAGATGGTGAAACGGTATTATCCAGACAATTTTGCAAATTGGATTGCATTACTTGGGCCCATCTAGAAGAGCACAACCAGTAGAATATGTGAATATATATGCTTGTACCTCTGGAGGCTGCATCTTCCAAAAATGGCCACTTGTGCACTTGGAAGCCTGAGAACCTGGAAGCTGATGAATTCAAGAGACTGAAAATGTCAGAACAAGAGGAGCCANTGGTCCCCTACTAGTCCAGGGCTGAAGGCCTGGAAACACCCTGCAGAGCCACTGGGATGAGTGCTGAAAGGTAGAAGAAGCTGGAGTTGGATGCCCATGGGTGATGGCAGCTGCAACAGATGTATTTGATGAAGAAAGGTGGGACCTGTGTGTGCTAGCAGGCTTCCTCCTTCCCTTGCTTCTGCTAAGCCTGACCATAGCCTGTTGGCTGCTCCCACCAAAGGCAGATCCCTCTCTCTCTCTCTCTCTCTCTCTCTCTCTCTCATTTCTGCATTACATGTTCTCTAGAAGGACCTCACAGTCACACACAGAAGTATGCCTTAATCATCTCTTCTCTGTCTATCAATCCAAACTGACAATCAAATTGAAATATTACTGACTTGAGAGAGACCAATTTCCTATCTCATTTTCAAGTGGCCCTTCAACTAAACCATCTCATACACGTATCTCTCATCTTTTCAAATTATGCCCAGAACAAAAGGTTTGGTAATTTGTCTCAGTATCAAATTCTAGAAAAGAAAAAATGACCAGAACTTTCTTTTGGTAATTATAACATTTCCTTTTGTTTCAGGTTTTTCTTTCTCCTCCTCTGTGGAAATGAAAAATTACTGATCATTATCTGTGCTTCATATTCCAGAACAATAATGATTAATTGTATCTTACTTATCATTTTCTTATGAAAATAATATTTCCTTTAATGTTTTCCACAAATGTCTATTAAGATTACTCAGCTAGAAAAGAATGACAGAATTAGAACCAATTATGGTAACAAGACATGAGGTGGGTTAATCACAGTAAAGCAAANATGAATAGTAAATAGAGTTTGGTGCATGAGCTTCACAGGAAATCCAATATCCAGACTTTCTAGTTACTCTAGGCACTAGCTCTTGATAAAATACAGCACTTATGAATAAGATCAATAGATGTTTCATGATAACTACTTACTATCATTTGGAGCACAGTAGATTTTAGAGCTTGAAAGCAAGAATTAAAGATGAAAGGAAAATGTCTATCTTTTTCTTTTGATATCTAATTGCCACTCTATGTTGAGATAAATTCCATGTGGATGGAAATATGACTGGAATATAATCACAAAATCATGGCATTTAAATCTTGGCATAAATGTAATTTATTATTAGACTATCTAATTTCAACTGCCTGCCTTTGCACATGGAGAACCTGAAACTAACCCGTTTGCCTGCTTCCCCAGGCATGTTGATGGCCATGTTGAGAAGAACCCACCCTGCCCTTTAGTCCTATGCTTATTTCATATTATAGAGTTACTGAAGCAAAAGGCCTCAGTCACAGTGTTAAGGGGCACTTAGCTCTCTGCAAGTCTTGCTTTCTCTGTATTTAAAAGAAATTAGGAAACAGAACTCGGTAAAGGAAAATGGATTTNCTCTGTTTTTCTCCACCTTCGCTATAGCAGTGTTCCAATTTTATAGAAAAGTGAAATCAATGGTCAAAGAAAATGAATGACTTCATTTAGCACCAAGGTAAGATGATGGAAGTATGTGTTCTTCTTGGGAGGCTGTTCCATCCTTTGGCTGGGCCTCTGGACCAAGGGCTTTTCAGTGTTTCCCTTTCCCCAGCATAGGATTCCNGAGGAAGGCTTAGTTTGGGGGCTATTTTTTTGGGACCCTTGCTTTAATAGTCCGTGAGTCAAGGTAGGACTCTCATTAGAGTATCTCCTACACCCTCCAGGACTTCAGCGTAGGATCACAGTGACAATGACAGGGCACAGATTTCACACACTTTTCTTTTTTTAAATGTTTTTGCCCCATTACTTAGGACAACAATTTAAGAGTGGTCTCTAGCATCTGGTGTGCATAGGCAAAGATTACACCACCCAGATACTTCAAGACAGCTCCATTCCCAATCCTCTGTTCTACTTGAGTATAAGTGAAGCTTGGATATGAAATTAGTCTTGCTGTCCCCTTACCTACATTAGGCAACCCATAAGCTTCTCCAGACTGGTGCCATGATGTGGCTGACTGCCAATAGCCACCAGTTTCCCCCATAACAAGCCAAGTTAGAGAAATAACCCATACATTGGTTGAATTTGAGGTTCTTATAAATAATCAAAAGTCCTAAATTGAAACACATGCTCTGCAAATAGCAAGTCTTGTTCTAAATGTGTACTNAGATTCTTTATCCCCCAACACAAAAGTCTTTAAGTCCATCCCTCATGTCACATGGCGATTCGCTTTTGACACTGAGTCCAAACTATTGCTCCAGATGGAAGTGTATTCTGTTGAGAGCAGAACATAGACCCCCTAAGTGGGAGGCATATTGAAGTATTCAAGACAAACGCACGTACTTCTTCTTTCTGGGTCCCAGCAAAGCTTTCTTTCTCGTGTCTGAAGAATTAACTATTTACAGGCCTGATGCATGAGTAAAAAGTGTCAGAGAAAATCACACTCTTTTGGGGTAAGCAGAGTAAGACTCCTGGGTGGCTTGCGTGACAGATACTGGTATTGATTAATGACCNGTTTGGAGCAGCTCCCCATCCTGTACTCCTTTTCTCCTTCCTGAAAGACACCCAGACTGTCTTTAATGTGATCTTAGCTGTCTCTGTGGGAGGGGATGCATGGAGAAGGCTTATTGTAGCTATCTCGTCATTGATCCAATTCTCAGCCATGTCAGTAATTTCGATATAAATTGGTCTGCTCTTTGTGTTACTTCACAGTGTGTGAGGGTGGGTGGTGGGGGTGGTGACTCATCGGGAATGTGTTCATCTCTTTCCCCTGCTNCAAATGCACACTTGTGAACGAGGAGTTTATGAGACGCAGGGTGGAGGGGGGAGCTGTCTTTCTCATATCACCCTCACCCCAAGGATATTTTGTTGGTGAAAGTTCCTTGGTGTTTGCTAAGTCTGGACTAAAGAGTGTGACCTAATGCACTGCCTCTGTAAGATTTCAGCACGGAATAGAGAAAGGNAAAATTTTCATCCATTAGGCAGGACTTTATTTAAGACCATGATTATAAGGTACCTGGCTCTAGGACCTCCTGCTTTTCTTGGTGACCTTCTTGTGACTGCAGCTCCTAAAAGACCCCTGGAGTCACGCATGATCTTGCATTCCAAAGTCAGATTATGACTGACAGAAGTTACCTGTCTGTCTCTGATGTGCAAAGATGGAACTTAACCCTTCCTATGCCCCTCTCTTTCCCTGGTTTCCACATATACCTATGGACATGTGCACAGATGAAGAAGGCAGCAGGATGCATAATGCCTAAAGCAACACATAACAAGTTTTCTTTAATATAAGAAAATAATTTACATAGCATTTCAAATCCATAGATTCTAATAATATTTTTTACCAATTTTCTGTGCATATGTCTTCTCTAGAAAATTGCATTAGATGAAATAGAATAATGATTTATGAAGGCACAGATTCTGGAAGTTTCTAAATCCATATTTGAAGAACCTAAGGAATCTTTCACATGTAAGAGGAAGGCTCATGATTCTGTGTGTCTTTCCTTTCCTGACATTAANGAGGAAGAACTCAAGTGTCCAGGGAGCAAAATTGGTGGTTAAATCATAAAAGTGTGTGTCAAATATAGGGGGAAAATCCCATTTTTCTTTCCCTGATCCNTTAACCTTACTTGTTCTTGTTTATATTCAGAGTAGCCTACTTACAAGTCGAACAAGAGACAAAATAAAGGAGTTTCTTCTGACCACCAAAATTAATTCAAATAGGAATTAAATGTCTATTGCTGAAAAATGTTTCTTATTTTTTTTTAAAAAAGTCTCTAAATCAAGACTAGCCTGGGTGCAGGGTCTAGAAGGAAATTTCTGTTTTTAGCAATGCTTAATAAGAACTACNTCCTGCTGTCAGTCTGGGCGGCTTAGGTAATAGACTGAAAACCAACATCAGAAACTGCCTCAAATGATTTCCTCAGCAGCTGGGTAACATCTTCATCTCTTAATGTGGAACACCTTTGAATGGCCAGAAATGTGCAAATGATCTTTTAATCCAGGTGCTGTATGGTAAACAGAGTTACCAGTACTTGAACAGATGAAGGAATGGCTGGGTGGCCCAGCTTCAGGCAAGCCTCTGTGTCAATTACTTNTGCATTGCTGTGTCCCAATGGTGTGACAGAAATCATGCAGGGAAGAGAGGGGTTATCATGGCTCACTGTTTCAGAGAGATTTCAGTTCTTCATCATGGGGAAAGAATGANCATGGGGACATGTAGCGGAGAGGACTTACTTCTTAGACCTGGATGCAGAAAACATGAGACCCAGGGATGGTTACAACCAGCCCCTACAGCTCACCCGTAGTGACCTCCTTCCAGCATCCAGGCTTAACCTCCTCAAGATGCCACAGCTTCCAAAGTAGAGCCACAAGCTGGGATAGAGCATTCAAAGTATAAGCCTCTAGGACACACATTTCAGATTTAAGATGACAGTTTGCCCACTTTGGGGCAGGCTTATGTGCAATCAACTAGGCAGGGGGACCTTCCTCTTCCTAATGTTACCAGACATCAGTGTCCAGAACTCAGAGGGTCCACTGATGGTCTAGAGTGTAGAAAGTGATGTAAATGTTTTCTGGCTACNGAGGACAGCCCTGCAGATGTTGCAAACAATACTCAGACACACAGCATGCACAGAATTGGTAGCTGAAGAGTATCTAGCTGTATCACCCAAAGTTTGTGACTTTGAATTTTAGAAATTAATCATTTATGCTTCTTCCATTTTCTCAGTTGAGATGATGAAGCACAAACGGAATAAATATAGTCTGCATGGTGACTTTCATGCTCAGATGCTAGGTGTGGGGCAAACAGTCTATTCACCTTCCTTCCTAGTGGCAACTGCTCTCCTTCCAAGGACCTCTTTCCTCATCCACCTTCCTCACTCACTCCTGAGTCACTGATAGATGCAGGTCACACCCAGTTTTCAATTTCAGTGTCTTCACTGATGTGACAAGGTGTGTGAGTGTTGCCAAAATCAATACATCATAACTTCAGTGACTTACAAGAAGGACCTGGTGTCTGCTTCCTGTTTCTTCTCGTTGCTATGACTACAACAGTGCTGATTACTTACATGGCCTGCCCCACTCCTTTATTATTTTAGTCAAGGTTCGTGTAGGTCTATATTTCTCACTTGCTAATCAAAGTTTTGTTGCTACTTTTGATAATTCAGAGGACATGTAGCAGTTGACGTTTCTGTGAGCAGGCCAAAAGAGGAGCGCTGACAGTCCAGAAGGCTNGGGTTCCTTGGANAGTCTGCTCTCCAGTTCAGGCTCCATCTCTCTAGGTCTCTGGTCTCCTTTCTGAGTAACTTTAATGCAAAATTCAAACTTCTGTAATGAGAATACTGCACTTACTCATAGTGGAATAAAACTATTTAAAAGCATATAAAACCATACTCAGAAGACAGTATGTAAAATACAGAAGGAGAGGAACATCGAGGAGTTGTCTGTATCATCTCATGGACACCAGGCTAGAGAAGATGCTGAACTTGGGAGAGAGAGTAGAAATTATGGGTTGGAAAATGCAGGCTTTGGACTGTGTGAGGGCAGGATGCTGCTGGATGGTGTTGGAGCAAATGGTGGATGACTAGTTCACCCTCCGTTGTCTTTCCNCATNTCCCNNATCCTTCAGTTAATCCTCCCCATTCTCATTTTTACCTTCTTTCTCCTTTTCCATCTTTATAGTTTCCTGGTGAGTTCTAAGCCAGACTGTCTCCACAGTCTCCCTTATCTTTACACTTCCCATCTCATTAGAGCCTTTCTCTGTCGGATACGATCCCCAACAGACTACCNCATCGAGTTTTCTGTTGTAACCACTTTCTTATCTTAGAGTGGACTCGATCCCTCTTCCAGTGCCAGCCTCAGGTTCCATCATCCTTTCAGTCCTATCGTCNTTGAACAGAGGATGACAGCTCACACCTTTGTGCATACTCTGNGACCCCTGCTTCTCCTATCAAGACTTAACACTTGTTCCTCATGGTTTGAGTCTAGCCTGACCTTGTGACTTGTTTTGGGGTAGTAGAATATGGCAGAACTAGCATCACATAAGAATCCTGAGGCTTCTGCCCTCATCCTCTGGCTACTCTGAGACCACCACACCAAGAAGCCCAGAGAGGCCACACAGCCCAGCTATCCTACCTGGAGAGACACTAATTGACAGAGACATGAAAAGGGCCATCATCCAGCTGCCAGGTGTTGGCAATGGGTGAATGACCCTTCAAAGCTGCTGAGTCACAGAAGCATGGGCAAGTGACAGCAGCTATTTTGGACAACCGTGTTTGTGGTGATGTGTTAGATGCCATGAGAGAGAACTAAGGCAAGGTCTCTNATTACACATGACTTTACAACACTCTCTTTTGTTTGTCATTAGGTATAGCCGTGAATTCNCCAATGGGCAGGTGGCAGTCACAATTATGAGAGAAAATAGCAACTGAGTGGGTAGAACCCCTGGGCCTGCCCCTGCTGGAACACTTCCTCCCCAGAAATAGCAGCATTATTGGCAGCAGCAGTTTTGCTGTAGAAGACAGAATTTTTTTCCCANTTACTNAACAAATATATTTAGCATCAGTCCCATTTTTTTCCCTATCTGTAATTGGTAATTAATATCAAGATTAGTGTGCAAGCTGCTCCCTGATTCTAGGTTTTCTTCTGTGGAAGTTGATCATCGTGGGGATTATATTGTCTGAATTTCAGGTCTGAAAAGTCCAAATGTGNCATCTTGAGGTAAAAGCGAATGAAATGACTACTATAAACAGACTCACCAGTGAGTCAGGAGGCACAGCAGGGGTGATGTCAGATTAAATGACCTGTAAGTCTAGAACCAGACAGTCCCCAGCAGTAGGGTTTAAGGTTAACACGGAACCAACCAGAGAAAAATAAATATCCACAGCGGCAAGGCTAAGAAGGTTAAAAGCTTCAGCNCNTTCGGTGAACAGCAAGAAAGATGGCGTCACTGAGCTGGGAGCTCTTACGTTGTCTGTAGTGAGAAATTACTGCTCTGCTCACTCTGTTAGCTTTTGGGAATGAAAAGTCCAGTGTTCCCAGGACCCCTGATTTTTCAAGTTATGCTGAAATTTTTTATTTTTACACTAAGTAATTGAGTTTCTAATGTTAGCTGATAATGCATGGAGAATATAAAGTCTTGGGAGGGCTTCACATGTGTCTGAGAGAAACTAGTTTGTGACNCTGAGAAATACCATCTTAAATGAAATTCACTGTATTAACTGCTGGTAGAGCCATCATGAGTACCAGTTTCCAGCTATAGCCACAGTGCTGGGCCTGGCTTGACCAANAAGCAGTAAACTTTTATCTGCTGCTGCCGTGTTTACTTCTCCATCTCTATGAGCAAAACAACCNNAAAAAANCTTAAGATGGGAAGGGTTTGTTTTAACTCATGGTTTCAAAAAATTTAGTCCACATTTGGGTCCACTCACTGATTCCAAGCTACAGCAGAACACCATGGTAGCTGCCGTGTGTGGCAGNGGAACTCCCTCACCTCATGAAGACAGGAAGAAGAAGGGGAAAGAGAAGAGAGAGACAGACATTGNGCAANAGAGAGAGAGAGACAGAGACANAGAGAGAGAGACAGAGACTGAAAGGACAGAGACAAAGGAAAGGGCAAGGGATGAAACCCTGAGGACTCAAANCCCCAATTGTCTGCNCTTCCCAGCTAGGTCTCCCCTCCTAAAGTTTGGAGAACCTCCCAAGAGAATCTGAGGACCAAGTGTTCATCCCATGAGNCTGTGAGGCTATTCATATTCAAACCATAATGGCTGGGTTATGAGAGGTTCTGGAAGGCACAGGACCTGAGATGAAATAATTGAGGCAAAAGACTAGGACTCTGGGGCAATCANCTTCAATGACTGTTTCCCAACCAGTGTGTAATCATTTCAAAATCCTAATTATAAATAAGCTGATTTTCAGCCTTGAAGCAAAGAGAGTAAATCCACAAGATCCAATATAT
>LZPO01117221.1:80360-104055 GCA_001675575.1 Neotoma lepida
CTGGGCAGGCATCAGCAGCTTGAATGCCTAGCAGTCGCTATGATGACAGACTCTTTGGTGTTGTTTTATTTCTTTGGATCCTGAGGTCACAATGGCTACACTACAGTGTTTATTGCTGCTATAGTACAATGAATAACAATAAATAAAACATATTTTGTGTTTGTGTTTGGCAATAATTTATGTGAGAAGAAGCCCTTCACTGAGAAACATTCATCACCTACAAGGTTTCTACCACAGAAGTACAGGCCTAATGTTCACTCCAGAGATTATGGATGCTAGTGTTAAAGGAAGGGTTGTGGAATGGGTTCAAAACCTGCTCAAGCAATTTATTACCCAATTTGTGCTTCAATTTCTTCAGCTGTAAAACAGATATAATTACTGATCTCAATTCCTAAAGTCGTTGTGAAAATTAATGAGTTATAATGTACGAANTTGCTGGGAGTGGTGTACATGTAATAAATACCCCAAGTGTGGCTGTTTATGAAATGAAGAGTCATCGTGTTTGGGAAGGGAAGAACAAATAAACTTCACCTTTGCCTCAAACATACATTAAAATGGAGTTGTTTTTGTTTGTGATAACACTGGGGAGAAAATTGTTATTGAGGATTGTATTCTGTACACTTTGCTGGTGCTAGGCTGGTGCTCTGCTACACATATCCGCAGTGCAAACAAAGTCACTTTTGAGAAAGAAAGTACTCATCAAACCTGAATCTAACAATAGCGCAAGTGCACCATGGTGCATGCAATGAGTTCATCTTCATCTTGAAGTCAGTTGGGAAATTTCAACACCATGCAATTGAAAATGTCTGTAGATGCTNTATGTACCAGTTTTCTAAGGACTTTAGTTAAAATGATGCTCTTTTCATTTATCCTTGCAAGACATTCAGTTTTTGTCCTTAAGCAAACTGTGCATTTTCACCTTTCTCTTCTTCCTCTTATGGCTAATTTTCATTTTAATTGTGTCCTGTAGGGCAGAGCCAGGGAGAAGCATGGCCTAGAGTCATCTTCCTGCCGTACTGACAGTATGAGAAATAGGAGCCTGAATCAGCTCTTCTATCTTCCCCTGTTAATTTTCTTTGCTGTGAAATAAATGTACTTGCTCTCTGTAGCTCTTGNGGGATTCTCAAGATTGTACCAGATAGAGTGACACTTCTTTTTTTTCTTTCTTTCTTTCTTCCTTTCTTTTTTATTAAGAAATTTTCTATTCATTTTACTTACCAACCACAGATCCCCTTCTCCTCCCTCCAGCCTGCCCCTCCCACCCAGCCCCCATTCCCACATCCTCCAAGGCAAGGCCTCCCATGGGGAGTCAGCAGAGCTCAGTACATTCAGTTGAGGCAGGTCCAAGTTCTTCCCCCTGCACCAAGGCTGTGTAAGGTGTAGAGTGACACTTCTAAGTTCCATATTATACAACATATAGCCAGAGCAATACTGTGACAAGTCCATTCTTTGAGCGAGAATGGACTTTGAGGAGCCCAGAAGGATTGTTGGTTTATCAATGTGTCCATGGGGCTTTAATGGCAACTNGACACCAGATTGTCCATTGCTTTTGTCAATGGTGGTATAGTGGTCCATGACGTAGCTCTTCCAACCATTGGTGTCATCCTGACATTGTGGTAAGCTATAAGACACAACAGAACAGAAGAAGGCAGCTCCCCGATGTGAACAAGAAAGAACACGGGAAAATAGGAACTTCAGGGATAATACCTGATGAAGATAACTGTTCCCATCTGCCTGAACTCTCACGGTAATCAACTAAAACCAAGTTCTCTTAAATATTAAAAAACTTTAATGGTAAGAGCAACACAGAAGGCTCAAAACAAATTATTCCCCCCCCCAAAAAAAATTGGCTTCTGCAGTCTGCTCTGTACNGGTGCCCAGGTAACAAAGTAAACCAGGTTGGTTCGATCAGTAAAGCTAGCCGATGCCACAGGCTTGGGAGACAGAAATCTGATTTCCTTGCCTGGTATATAATTTCTGCCTGTTAAATTATAGCTCTGTGTGAATTGTGTAACCTGTTATTAGAATCTTGGATCTTTGTGAAATAATCCAGTTCTACTTCATTTGTTTACAATGTACACGTTGCCAGCCATTGTCACTGAGATAGGTACTGAATACACACTGTAACTATTGACCCATTGGTTTGCCATAGGGAAGTGCAGTTTATAACCTATCCCTTAAAAAGAGTGTAGGGATACATTACATATACATATACATGCACATATACATATACATACACATATACACATATATATGAAAGGGAGGGAGGAAACAGAAAGAGAAAGTGAAAGGGAATTTAAAGTGAGGGGCTTGGTAAAGCACTTGCCTCAAAATCTTGAGGACTTGAGTCTCATATCCAGAATCTGTGTGAAAAACCCAGGTGTAGTTAGNGATTATGTTGGTTCAGTAAAACTGTGGTTGTAGGTTCTCCTCCAAGATCTACCAGCCCTGAGTATCTGGCTATTTTGCAGTACCAGGCATAATTTCCTTCTTGTTTNTTGTTGAATGGGTCTTAAGTATAATTAGAGAGCTGTTGGTTACTGTGCAGGTGTGCATGACATTGCTACACCTTTAGGGTTACTGTGCCAATCTGATTGCTGTGGTTTGTAGGCATCGTAGCTGGGAAGGACTGTCCTTTGGAAACTTGCATGATGCCTTCTGGTACCATGAAAGCTAGTCCTCAGGAAGGAGGTTTTCAGATTAGTTCCAACTCAGGGGTATCTGGGCCTTCTGTCTGAAGTACATTGTGGCTTCAGCAGCAAGGACTTATATTCTACCTCAGGGGAACAACAAAGGGCAAGTGCAATAACCTGTGATGTTTTAGGAGTCTCTTGGACAGTCTTTAACCAATAACCCAAAAGACGGCTTCTCACACCTGGTGTTGGGGTTNTTGTTAGATAGTCTTCAGCTCTTGGAGGGAGCATTGTTAACCAAGACAAAAGAAAATCATATAAATATAGACACAAACTTACATGTATTATAGTTTTTTAGGTATATAGTTAATAATACGATTCCTTATGAATTTTTCAGATGTGTTTTTTGCCCTTCTTATTTATCTCCTTCCCTCATCCCTGACTAGAGCCATGNCCTGTTTTCTCTATTTCCCTGATCAGATCACATGTACCCTGTGATGATTCTCCTTCCTTTTGCTCCCCCACCACTTCACACTGCAATGGTTTTTTTCTTTTTTTCCTGTTTTTTTTTTCAGTTTCTCCAGTATACATTCTCACATCTGAAGATTTAGAACAAGGACCCTCCAACGAGAGAGACATGCAACATTTGTCTTTATGGGTCTGGGTTACCTCAGTTGATGTGATCTTTTCTAGTTCCATCCATTTGAAATCTGAAAATTTCATGATTTCATTTTTCTTTACAGCTAAACAGTATTCCATGGTTTATATGTACCACATTTTCATTATCCATTCATCAGCTGAATGGCATTTAAGTTTTTTCCATTTTCTGGCTATTATGAAGAAAGCAGAAATAAACATGGCCGAGCAAGCATCTACGAAGTAGGATGTTAAATCCTATGGACACATTTATCCTCACACACACAGATAAGTGTAGCCCTGGAGCCTCATCAATGAAACTTCTTTTTTCAACAGACAAAGACAAAGCTGGATTGTAATTTATAGCATAGTACCACTGAATTGCCATAGCTTCTTTAAGCATAGAAGTTTAGTTTTTGTTATGCCCTGCTAGACACAGAAAAGCATCAGAGGGCTGTGATTCTGGTCTGTTGATACAGCACTAGCCTAATACATGCAAGTCATGTGTTTCATTTCCAGCACCAGGAAAAAAAATACAGAACAAAAGCAAATAAAACCATGTGAGATATGGTGGGGCACACACGTAATTTCAGCACTCATAAAGCTGAGGACTAGCTTTCATGGTACCAGAAGGTGCCGCACAAACTTCCAAAGATGTGAAGTAACAGTCTTACTCAACTACAATACCTATGAACCACAACAGTGACCAGCATGTCATGATAACCCTAAGGGTACACTAGTGGCACACATATCTTAGNAGTAANCACCAGCTCTCTAATTGGACCAATCAACAAGGAAAACATGCCTAATGCTGGAACCTAGACAACTATCCAGGACTACTGAAGTCATGGATCTTGGAAAAGAGCCTACAACCATCACCAATCTACATTCTTAGTATCTGTCCTTATTCCCACGAACAAGTATAACCCTCACTGCTCATCAAGGAGACCATCTCCTTGCAACATATGAAGACAATTACAGAAAGTCACAGCCAATCACAACCAATCACTGNCACAGTTGTGGAGTCCAGTCCCAACAGATACATTTGAAACACAAGTCCTGTACCTTAAGGCTCAGGGAACTTCAGGGAAGAGATTGGGGGAAAGATTGTAAGAGCCAGAGGATCAGGGAGTTTGCTGTGAGACTGTGTCTCCTAGTAATGTCAGAAGTTACATCCATGAAGTCTCACTAACATATCTGCCTAAACATGAGCTGAAGAAGAATGAGAATAGATAGGTTAAAGTGGATGGGGGAAAGCCCATGAGGCCTCCACCCTACACAGAGAACTGCAGGCACCTAATGAATGTTGAGAGCAAGAGAAATAGTCTTCCCCAGGGAAGTGCACACCAATGATTATCCAATACCAAATGGTCAGCTGTAAAAATCATACAAACAAGTGTAACATTATACTTACGGGNTTTCTNTAAGGACCTGAAATAATTATGGATCAGCTACTTCTTAGTATTATCTTCTTTCATACAGGGCTAAATTTGACCAACTCTTGAATTAATGTTGAATCAACTCTTGTAAAGATGAGATTCATTCATTAGAAAGAGTGTTTCTTTTATGATGTGATCAAAACTTATGCTGGTCCCAGCATGCAATATTTTTTTCTTTTATTAAAAATAGATTGTTTCTCATATAATATATCCTGATTATAGTTTCTCCTCCCTCTANTCCCAATTCCTTCACACCTCTTCTCTCCCCCAGATCCACTTCCTTTCTGTCTCTCATTAAAAAATAGCAGGCTTCTAAGTGATAACAACCAAACATAACAAAATAAAATATAATTAGGTATACTGAAACCATCATACCTAAGTTGGACAAGGCAATCCAACAGAAGGAAAAGAGTCCCAAGAATAGACACAAGAATCAGAGACCCACTTTTTCTCAGACTCAAGAGTCCCATAAAATATCAAGCTAGAGGCTATAATACATATGCAGAGAACCTGGTGTAAATCCATGTTGTCCCTGTGCTTGCTGCTTTAGTGTCTGTGAATTCACGTGCCATATGTGCCTTGCTTAGTTGATTCAGAAGGCCTTGTTCCTCTGATGNCCTCCATCCCCTCTGGCTCTTACACTCTTTCTGCCTCCTCTTCTGCAGGGTTCCCTGAGCTCTGAGAGGAAGAATTTGATGGAGACATACCATTCAGACTCTCTGCATATCTGGCTGTGGGTCTCTGCATCTGTTTCAATCTGCTCCTGGAGTAAGCTTCTCTGATGATGACTGGATACAGCACTGATCTAAGAGTATAGCAGAATATCATTAGGAGTCATTTTATTGATATAGATATATTTTTTAGACCAATAGTGTTTGGTTTCACCCTAGGTCTCTGGGCTATGTATTCTTTGATTCTTGGTTACCCAAGCAGTATTGGTTATGGGTTCCATCTTGTGGAATGGGTCTTAAGTCAAATCAGACAAAAAAAAAAAAGATTCTTTATTTATGTATAGCAATATGATTTTCATATTAAATAACACTACAGCAAATGATTTTATATAGTTTTAAATTGAAGAATTAAAGGAGATATTTCAAGTTACAAACCTTTTTTCTAAGAGAGTGGACACACAAAAAGTGTTCAGCCATGTCTAAATCCGACTGCACTAGTGGACAATGGAATTAGAGAGAAAGCCCAACTTCCCTAATCACTGCCTCAAAAGCATAGCACACAGGTTGGATCTTCTGGAATGCAAAAATAGGTGTTTCAGAGTGCAGTATGCTTAAGAAGCTAAATGNGCGATTTGGGCGTCACAGGCTAAGTATGGGTTGATGAATGTTGTTAAGAGTCATCAAATATGAAAAAAAAGTCCTATCAGGCAGATTAAAGTTTGAAAGCCATAATACTCTTCCACTTAAAAGACAGTTTAAAATAAAATTCGTGTCTACTCTCAGGATGTCATTGCTACAGAGTTAATCAAGTAAATACTTTGACAAGTGCCGAAATTCACCAATTAGGATAAATGCTAAATTATTTAGGTGGCAAGATGTCTTTTCGTGGGAACTTTTATGATGTTAAAAAATTGATCACACATTTTAAGAGTGAGTACAACAAACTTCACTGACTGAGTCTGAGCTGATGAAAGCCCTGGCACAGACTACAGAATTAATAGTGAGAAGTGCTGTTTGCTGGAGATACACAAGACAGGAGAAACGCTGGCAGGTGATTTACAGACACCTACTCTGTAGTTACAGAGAGCTCTGTAGTTGTTGGTTTTTTTACTCTTTGACTCTTTACTCTTTGTGGGGCCTGCGACCCAGCTCCCAAATAAATACACAGAGGCTTATTCTTTCTTAAGAATGCCCAGCCTTAGCTTAGCTTATTTCTAGCTAGCTTTTATTAACTTAAATTATCTCATCTGCCTTTTGCCTCTTGGCTTTTATTTTTTTCTATTCTATATACCTTCTTTCCTTCTTACTCTGTTGCAGGTTGTGTAGCTGGGTGGATGGCCCCCGATGTCCTCTCCTTCCCCTTTTCTTGCTCCTTGATTCTCTTTCCAGATTTCTCTTCCTATTTATTCTCTCTGCCTGCCAGCCCCACCTATCCTTTCTCCTGCATACCTATTGGCTGTTCAGCTCTTTATTAGGCCAATCCAGTGTTTTAGGCAGGCGAAGTAACACAGCTTCACAGAGTTAAACAAATGCAACGTAAAAGAATGCAACATATCTTTATATTATCAAACAAATGTTCGACAGCATAAACAAATGTAACACATCTTCAAATAATATTCCACCATAGAGCTCTGCTTCTTATCTCCCAATAAGAGCTTTGGCTCCTGATCAGTGACCATTCACAATTCTGCTCATGAGGAATCAGTAGTTTAGTGCTTCATTCTAGAAATGTTTGTCTGGTACATATGACAGGTCAGGCAATGTGCTGGGGGCTAGGGGTTAATATTCTCTTCTCCCAGCAATGGTAAACCCAAAAAATTTCATATAGGATGCTTAGCACACACATCACAGCATCAGCAGGGGTTGGTGCANGAGAGCACCTAGAAATCCATGTGGTCTTGTGTAGATATTTAAGTACTATAAATTAAGTGTACAATCAGCTANGTAGAATAAATTCTACTACCCTAGTTCAACAAATGCAGTTTTATAACACTGTGAAGGAATAAGACCTTCTATAGAATGCTTATAACCCTGCACTCAAACAGAGTTGGAAAACCAAGGTCCAGTACTCAGCTCATAGCTGGAGCTCTCTTCTCTCCTAACTGTATCCCACATCAGCAGGTACCTCATTTGCATGCACACCCAAACCATTCACATGCTTGCCCAATCTCCCCCTAGTTATCTTTCTGGCATACATGTTCTCAACTGTGGAATGACAGTCTCAGGAGAACAGACTATAAAAAAGACTCAGAATTCTCAAATCAGCTCAACATTATTGGAAAGGAAATTCTGGATCCTAGGTAAGCAAGCATGTATAAAAAGGTAAAGTTGAGCTCCAGTTCACCATGGCATGTTAATCCCACAAATTGCTTCTCTAGAANGAGAAGCANAATCCAAAGAGAGCCAGAGAAGTGAGACAGTGAAACNCTGAGGATAAGGTAGAGGTGATNGCCATGGTGCCCTCCTAAGGTCTAAGGATAGTTGTGGCTTGTGTGTAAGTAGAGGTCATATTCCAAGAACCCCCTTCACATGCAATGTAGTTAACCCTAACTACCTGTAGTCAACTCCTGTAAGCATACAGAGCTGTCTATAGGACACAAAAGATCCTTCCCTCCATCACCTATTTCCCACTCTATAATCCTTAGGTACTTTTCCGGCTTCCACTCTGNACAACAAAGCAGTAGTTCTCTAGTGGGGAGACTCTGCCATTAGGTCATGGGAGCAATAGCTCCATCTTCAGAATTCACANTTCCCCACAGGTCTCACTCCCTCTCTTTTGCTTACAAATGTTCCCAATATTAAATATTTATAGTTATTAATTTACAACCTGCCAACACTAAAGGACTATATTTTCCAAGGTAACCTCCTAAAAGCCTAACAAGAATTTTTCTCAAAAATTGTTCAGGAAATTGATATTTAAGAACAATTTTTCANTCAATTATTAGCATTTTAAAAATTTAGAGTACAGCCTGCCAAAGTGTCTGGGTTTTCATTCTTCACCATACTTTCAAATTTTCTTTTGGCATCATTAACATTTTTGTAAGCTAATTTGTTGTGGTAGCATGTTCCAAGCATGTTTTGATAATCATTGATAACAATCACAGCTTTGAGACTTTAACAAGGAGATTTGGTTTTTAAGGTATGTGTATATGTGTGCTTGGGGAAATGCCCAGGGAGGCAAAAAGGGGCATCAAATTTTCTGGACCTGGAGTTACAGTGAATCATCCAATATGGGTGCTAGGCACCAAACTCTGGTCCTCTACAAGAACAGCTTTTGCTCTTCACCACTGGATTATCTCTCCAGTTCCAACTGTGAGATATTTTGATGGGAATAATAAATAGCATTAATAAATATAAACACATGGCATGAATTAAATAAATTAAATTGTACCATTGCAGAATGACAATTAGTGACCTTCAATATTACCTTAACATTTGAGTACAATATAGCAGGAAAATCTTGAGAGATTTTTTTTAAAAAATTCAGGCCAATAAAACTCAGGCTTTACAGCTTAGGCAATAAATATCTTTTGAACTCATTTCATAATTGATGTTAATTCAAAAATAATGCTGCCGTCACACTATGCTTCGGTTGCTTAATTCTCCTCGGCATCCAGCGTTTGTTTGCATGATGCTCCATAAATCAGTCCCTTCAGATCATGAATTAGCAAGCCTCCAAAATAAAGTGACAGGTTAATTAAATTATGCAAGGAAAATGGTTTTCAGTTCCATCCCCCATCAGAAAAAAAAAGAGGGATATTGAAAATTTATGATTACATCAAGTCAGCTAGGTGTTCTTCTCTGCGGTTTCCAGCATTGCCTACTAATAACTCCAGGCCCATGACAGAGTAATCATTCTAAACTTCTAAGGATATGAATTTCATCAAATTTGACCTGGTTAAGTCAAAGAAGTTCCATCAATAAAAATCTTTCTAGCATAAACTCCCCAGTACAAACACTAAGGTCAGAGTGTATTTTCACAATTGAGCTCATTAGAAATGCCATGTTCTCCATTTTAGAGAGGCTGTGCCCTTAATTTATACCTTCCCGCACATATTCTGGGCGATCTTGGTAGGCCAACAGCTGTCTTGAGACACATTCTTCAGGAACAACTGCATTTGGAGCTGGTAGCTTATTACCATTTTCCTCTACTACCTTGTTGTTAAGACTGTCACACTCTGCATAAGAACAAGAATTGCACAGGAACACAAGTCACTAACTTGATACCCTGATATATTTCATTTTAAAATTTTTCCTTCCTTATTAACTCTTTATTCTTGAGAATTTCATACACTGAAACAATTATGACCATGTATGTTCCCAATTTCCCCCATCCAGTTCTCCCATGTTCCCCTCAACAACCCCCTCCCAACTTCCTGTCATTTTTCTGAAATAACCCACTAAATCCAATTAGAACTGTTCAAATGTACAGTCGGGTAGGATTACCCACTGGAATTCAAAGGTTCTACCACAGGCCACATCTTCACAAAGGGATGATTCTCCCTCCTGCAACTGTTCACTACCAGCAATTCCTTNGTAAGCAGTGGGACCTGGTGATAATCTACTTCATCTATGCCAAAATTTTGGGTGGTTTGACCTTGTGCAGGTTTTTTGCAGGTAACTGCTGTTGTGAACTCACAGTTACAATAGCCATGCCATGTCCAGAAGACATTTCACAGTGCCCCCTCCATCCTCTGACTCTTACAAAAAAAAATTTTTTTTTTTGCTTCATTTTCTTCAGTGTTCCCTAAGCCAAGTGGAAGTACAGCTTGAGGTCTTGTTAGAGTTTCAATTGCTGTGAAGAGACATCATGACCATGGAAGCTCTTATAAAAGAAAACATTGAATTGGGGTGGCTCACTTACAGTTTCAGAGGTNCAGTCCATTATCGTCATGGAGAGCATGGTAGCNTGCAGGCAGACATGGTGCTGGCTACATCTTGATCAGAAAGCAACAGGAAGTAGACTGAAACACTGGGTGGTATCAGGAGCNTAGGAAACCTTAAAGCCTGCCCCCACAGTGACACACTTCCTCCAACCAGGCCATACCACTCCAACAAAGCCACACCTTCTAATAGTGCCACTCCTTATGATATTATAGGGGCCAATTACATTCACACTACCACATTCTACTCTCTGGCCCCCAGAAGCTTGTCACAACATCATAATGCAAAGTGCATTTAGTTCAACTTCCAAAGGTCCCCATAGTCTATCACAGTCTCAACAATGTTTTCCAACAAAGCCACACCTCCTAATAGTGCCACTCCCTATGAGATTACGGGANCCAATTACATTCAAACTACTGCAGGTAGTACCCAGTCTCTTATTCTAAGCACTTTGACCCTTTTTGCATCTCAGCATTGACTTCTGCCAACTGCAAAATGAAGTTTCTCTGACCAAGGTCAAAAGCAACTCAGGTCTTTGGGCATAAACATAAATATTTAGAAGACAAATTTACAGCATGACCATTTGGACCCTACGACTTCACCAGCCATGGGCTCTTAACCAGGATTACAGAACCAGGCATAAAATTCCCTCCTGTGAGATTTCCCTTGTGCCTGGTTTTTACCTGACCCTGGAATGTCCCCCTTTCCAGTAGTCTACCAGGGAGCCTGCATGGAATTGACCTAGGCACTCTGCATGTACGTTGTAGTTGTGTAGCTTGGTCTTCTTGTGAGACTCCTGGTGGTGGGAGCAGGGGCTGTTTCTGATTCATTTGCTGACTTTAGGGACCCTACTCTCCATACTGGGTTGCCTTGCCCAGGCTTAATACATGGGGAGGTGCTTAGTCTTACTGTAACTTGATATGCCATTTTTTGTTATATCCACGGGAGACCTGCCCTTTCCTTAACAGAAACAGAGGAGGAGCAGATTTGTGAGGAGGAAACAGAGAGTGATAGGGGGAGGCTGAGGGGAGAGGAGGGAGAGGAAGCTGCAGCTGGAATGTATAAATACATACATATTTTTAAAAGTCCTGTCTTGTGTAGCAGGCTTCAAATCTGATCAGAAATAACATTTGTTTCCCTATTGCATCAGTGGGTGTATCTTGCCTGGAAGGTAAGTATTGCAGCATGCAGGGTGCAGCACTGGATAAAAACACTAATACATTTTCTCACAATCTACCTGCATGGCACTTTCTGGGACCATAAAAGGTATCTCGCAGAGAGGAGGTTTCCAATCAGCTTGAGATNGGTTTCTTTATGTACCGCTGCCAAAAGGTGTAGTATCTTCAGTAACNTTGTCTTCCCACATNGCCATGAAAGGAATCCAAGAGCAGCAACAATAGTCTGTGTTGGTTTNGGCACCCTCATACGTTTTAGTATCCATTTTATATCCTAGATAGTATTATTTGAAAACCTGGAGCCAGCAAGATAACTCAGCAGATAACNTCACTTGCANGAGTTACAGATGTGGGCGCTGGAAACCNGAGATCTAGAAGAATGGCAAACGCTCTTATCCACTGAGCCATCTTTCTAGCTCCACAGCAACAGTATTTATAAAATTTATTTTTAAGGGTGAGTATCTGTCTTTAATTCTGTGTTAAATCACACACACTTTCATTTCATAGACCTGACCACTTACTCACACAGCTACAAGCAAAGGTGTTTGTGTTCATCCCATTTACAAGAGTATTTACTCCATCTTATATAATTCTTTGCCAACCAGCTCCAGTCTCCATAGCAAAATATCGACATTTAGGTTGTTGACATTCAAATCATCTTCCTCTGAAGATTCTCCCTCTTGATATGAATCTGGGTGGGAAGCAGAGTCTCCCCATTGTTATTGCAAAGGATCCAGTGAACAGTTTTATGCTTTGTTCATAAACCTTTGGCCTTAGANAAATGAGTAAGGGATGAGTGGCATCTTAATTATGTTGGGAGCTTGGAGAATGTACCATGAGAGANGGTGGAGCAGGACTGCTAACTGTCCTTGCCATCAAATCAGAAAGCCATGTACAAAATATTTACTTGCATAGCAGAGTAATAGATACTCAGAAAAATGATATATATCCACGGATTTTTGCTTCCTATTCCTGACATTCTCGATTTCTGGAATGTTGAGCTAGTGATATCAATGAAGGATAGCTTTGTCTGTGGTTACATCAAATTCTCCTCAGTTCTGAGNTGAAATACTTGTATAGGTGGCTTTCCTCAGGAGGAAAGAGCACTCATGGAGTGTTCTTGAAAGCCATGCCTGTGAACTAAGAGGGATAGGACCTCTACTTTCAAAAGGATTAGCAGCTGACCTCATGTATAACTAAAACTCCATTACACCTGTTCTAAGTTGATTAAGATAGCCAGATGTGTATATCCCTAAGCCAATCAACCCTTGGAAATGAGGGAGTCTAAAAAGGGAATGAACATCAATGACACGGGTTCTTCAACTAAAGAAATTCCCCAAATGGTGGGACTATCTGTGACAGCCCTCACAGAAGCTGGAGTACAGAGATACTATTCCTAAAAAGAGATTATGGTACATTGTACACCAAAGTGTCCAATAGACTGCTTATGATCATCACAAAATGCATTCCTACATCAGGTAAGATCTGACTCTGTAAGGTGATCAAGGATTGCTCTTTCATCAAGAGCTAAGGAGAATTAAAAGAACTGTAGAATGCTTCAGGACATTTTCTTTTCCTTCTATGTCCAAAAGTAAAAGCTAATGGCAGGGCCGTTGTATTAGTCAGAGTTCTCTAGAAGAACAGAACTGATACACTAAAGACCTACAAGGGGTTTCATTAGGTTGATCACATGCTTTCTGTTGAGTAGTCTAATGTGCCTGTCTACATGTTGCAAAGGGTAAGAACCAGGAAAGATAGCTGCTCAGTGAACAAAGGCTGGGTACCTCAGCAATTACAATCTTGTGTTGAAGGCCTGGAGGAATTCTGAAGATCAGGGTCTTCAGTCCACACTGTATGACTAAAGAAGCTGGGATCAACGTCAGTGAAGAACGGGAGNTGAGGCAGCCACAGGGTAGATGCGCACACTAATAAATAACTTTTCACTCTGGTTTCCTTATGTCTGGACTGCCTCCAAAAGGTAGCACCCTCTGGGGAAGGACCTTCTCCTCTTGTTTAGTTCTTCCAGAAAAGACCCTGACAAGACCTGGCCAGAGGTATACCTCTTAGCTGATTCCAGATTCCATCAAGGTGACAACTGAGGTAAACCATCATAGCCATCAATGATCATGGTCCACACTGAACAAGACATGGAATTACTTGAAAAGCTTGAAGACATTCAGAGTGCTGAAAATCATGTGGACTGATCATTTTCCTAACAAATCCCCAGATAAATACAGTGCTATTATTTTTACTGATAATAACAGGAAGAACCGATGCTACACATTCATGTTAGAGACATTAAAAGTGGGATGATAGCAGGTGTAGATTTAGAGGGGGTTCAAGGCTTATATTTGGATGAACCAAATATAGATTCTGGTTATATATGGATTAGAGATAAGTTTTTTGATCTCTTTTACTTTGCAAACCCTCCCCCCACTTCCTGTCTCAGGGGACAGAGATCTTTTGTGAGAACATTAGCAGAGTGGACCTTCATTACACACTCTGGAAACCTAAGGGTGACAGATTTTTTTCTCTCCCCCTTGTGATCTGGAAATGCCTTCATTACATTCTATCCTGTTTTCTCCCCCCCTTGATATTAAGCTGCTTATAGACCTGAACTCTCACTCTGTCCTTTTCTTCCTCCGGTCATCAGCAAAACATTTGATTATGCATTGTTCCAGCAGCCAGAGGGGCAGCCTCTCACTTGTTTAGTATTGCGTAAACATGAGGTTTCCTAACAATTATAGCCAGATAATTTTAGTAAACTGTTTTTCATTACCCTGGTTTGTTTAAGTTTATCGTTTTATTAAATCATATCAATCATATAGTTCTTAATTCATGTCTGTATTTCCTTTTCAAAGTCCACTTGGGAAGATCATTCACCTTTACTGGACAAAAAAATATAAATCATTTTACTGGTTTCAATAAAATTCTATCCATGCAAAATATTTCCACTTTGACAAAATGTCCAGAAATGGTCACTTCTTTTCAAAGATGACCATTAATCACAACACCAGCTAAAACCTCTCTCTTTTTCCATAACCCTCAATTTCCCTCTCCAAGCTACATAATAAGTCCTCTGTTTACCCAATGCAAAACATTTAGCAGTCATTACTTGAAGGTTGAGTCACTTTAAGACCTATCCTTTGCTTTTCAACTGTGTCTTCCAAAATACTTCTCCATAGCAGAAACTGAAAACAGCTTTCCCCAGCTTGATATATCACTGCCCAAAGTCTGTCTGCAGTAGATTGCTTTTGTCACAGATACAAAATGATTGCAGTCGAAGAGTGTGGTTGTGCCTGCAGATACTCTGAATGCTTAGCTTCTCCCCAAGTAGACACCACACTGACCAGTAAACAAATGACCAAGAATCCTTGGCTCGCATTTTCTTGTTTATGGGACTAATGGAGCATAACAATTGTTCAGGCATCAAACTTGACAAACGGGTAGTTGGAAGGTGACAGATGGCTTTTNTCTTTATTGAATAAAAGGTGACTCAGTTGAAATTTTTATTAGGTTTATCTCTTTGTAAACAAAATAACTCTTCACAGGGAGTGGGTTTAGCTACTTGTGTTGAAATATGCCACACTGGGTGGTGAAGTGACTGTCAGCAACAAATCTGACAGAGACGACAACAGGAGGATTAGCACTGAGCTTGAGAGAAACTGCACAAATCCTAAAAGATGATGTCCCAACCAGGCTGATAAACCTTGTCTCAATAATGCTGCTTTTCTCTAAGCAAGGATAATCCCTACCTGTGAACGTGGTATTGATTTAACAACCAAAGCAAGGAAATAATGAAGGAGTTGTGTGTGTGGACTTTGAAATTCTTTCCAGAATAGAGCATTGAGCAGACCTACAGAAATAGAGATAAAATTGAGATTTAAAACAAGNATGACAAAAGCTCTTTCTGTGATGTCATGATGCCTGGACACTTTGACTTTCCAGGTATCTGAGATGGGTGTCTCTCTTCTTCTAGCATTGTCCCTTGTGACAGACAGAAACAAGAACTGTTTTATAGACTGTTGACCCAGCAGTGCACACGCTGGAAGATAGTGAGAGGCCAACACAGGCTGCCGAGCTCTGGTCTTCCGTGGTAGATGCCCACGTTGGACTTCAAGAGCCTTGAGCTGTCCTTGGTTCAACTGGGAGTGATTTCTTCCTAATTATGTTTACCAGCAACATTCTCCTGAGTTAGATTTCAAAAATTTTCCGTGAGGTGCATGGCTTTTATAAGCATGTTAATACCCTGGTAACCTGTCTGTCATTTCCTTAACAAAGGTAAAACTGATAGAAAAAGGCGGACAAAAATGTATCCACCTGAAGGAGTCTAGTACTGTTCCTCAGGGATGCCAAAAAGCACATTCAATCCCAACCAATACCTTTGTTTTTGTGAGCAGAAAATGTAACAGAAATAGACATATTTAAAGGCTTAAGTGGGGAGAGAGCCAAGTCGCATAAAACATAATTTGGTTCCAAATGTAACTTCTTCAGAGGTGCAGCTATTTTGGGTTCCTTGACATTTACAAAGATGCTAGCAAGCCTTGCCACTGAGCTACAAACAGGAAATCCCTGGGCCCAAAACTGGAGAAGGAGCTTGCTTAGGCTGGGGGTAAGCAGGACAGATTTGACAGTTCAGCTGACGAAACACTTGGGCTAAATGTGGCTGGAGCTGGGACGGAGATGCACTCCTGGAGAGGTAAGACATAATTTGGGTTGGCAGGACAACCAGAGTACTTGTAATACTTGTCAAAATCAGAAAATTGAAAACTTAATGTTCATCTATAATAATCCAGGACCTAGATGACAAGTATCTATTTTTGATCTCCAGTACACCATAACTATGTTTGGCATATGGTTCTGTTTGATGAACTCCTTCTATGTTTGTCTAGATTGTCCTTGATATCAACTTCACATGCACCATTAACATTAATAAGGAGGATCTTTAACTCTATTTTGCTAAAGCATCTCCTCTCATTCTATTTAAGGTTTTAGCTCCAAGGTCAAGTACATCTTTCTTTAACCTCCAGATAATGCCAAAGCCTGAGATTTTGAATTAATAACACACAGGGAAGATTTCTACAGCAGTAGACACAAAGAGATGCAGAGTCAGAGGCTCTTTTCTAGATATAAGCTAACAAGTCACTCTGCTCCAGTTTCATAGATGCTGACAGAAGCAAGAGATGCCTCTGTCTGAGGCAAAGACTTTACTGTTCATGGCCCTGATCATCATATGCAGTTCCATGGATGTGATATGGATGGGCGTGGGTGACACCTGTATACTCAGTGAAACCGGGCAGCATTCTAGAAGAGGAATTATGATTTTTAATAATTCAAATCTCNAAGACATTATCTCTACCGGAGTGGACAATAAGTGTATCCACTCTGCTCAGGAGGGAGACATCTGCCTTTCAAGGCACTATACAGACGCTCTTGAAAGATCACCCAGGGTAAAAGACACCCCATGTATTTTTACTTGAATGTGAAATGTCCCCCATAGGGTCATGTGTTGCACAGTTGTTATCCTGTGGGAGCCCACAAAGATTCCAACTTGTGGTTTGACTCAAGATCAGAGAGTCAGAGTTTATGTTGCTCTCCATGGCTGCATAATAGGATGCAAAGGCATGGTTACCAGGTGTCTTATACTTCAATCACGAGGAGGCCTAATCACGAGATGCTTCGCCATGAGGTGTGTTTAACAGGTGTTTTGAAGGGGCTACACTTGGTTGTACATTGTGATTTGATCTTGAAAGGGGGAGGTCTTTTGCCTCTCCCCTTGCTAGTGTATAAAAATCCCANTAGAAATAAACTTGAGGCAACTGGATATTGACTCAGGGCCCTCCCAAAGCTATCCTGTATCTCTGACTTTCTCGTCTCTGTCTATATTTCTATCTAATACTTCCTCATTCCTCTCTTTTCCCNCTAAGAACCCTTAGACAGTTTGGAGCTGGTCTCCTANATTATCTAGAAATGTTTGGGGAGGTTGTGAGTGGCACTGTTTTAGGAAGTTGTTGAACCTTTGATAAGTAGGACATATGTGGAGGAAGTGTATCTCTAGCCTGAGGGNCCTTGAGGTTTATAGTCGAGCACTACTTGCTAGGGTGTCTGTTTCCTGATACATTGAGATATAAGAAGTCTAATTTTCTTCCTGTTACATAAGAGAGCTNTTCCTACCACCATGCCTTCCCTGACATGATGAATGCGCCACGGAACCATGAGCCACAATGAGTCCTCCCTCCCTTAGGTGCTTCATTTTGATCACAGCAATGGGAATTAATACACCATGTACTGCCTACAAGATATCCAGAAGCATATGAGACTNAATGGAGAATTATCTCCCAANACATCACATGGCTCTCCTACTCCTGCATCCTGTCATCATCTCATCCNCACTCTTTCTTCCTGTGAGAGCTCACTGNAGACTGTACTCACCCTTGATGACATTTCACTGAGCATGCATTCCTCCTTATGTNACTCTCCATGCTGCCTAGAGGTTCTCATGGGATAAGAGTTTTCCATATATCTTTACATTACCAGTAGACAAATTCTGGGCCCTCAAGGGAATTCAATAAGTGTTTGTTGAAGTAATACATGTATGAACAACTGATAGTTTCTTGAGGCCAGAATCTATACTCTAAACATCTTTATATAATAAACTACAAACCTCCAAAGATTTCATTTCATATAACATATCTTATTATCACAAGAAAAGTAAGTAATTAGTGGAAACATTTCTCCAGAATCTGAACAAATCCAGCCCTCTAGACCAGGGATATCAAACTTGAAAAAGTAAGATAAGTCTCTTCCATGATAATTGTGTTTTATAGCAGTAAAAACTGTGTGTTGGGGGAGGAGTTCTACTTTTTATAAATCTTATGTATTTTTATAGCTCTTACAATTGATTCTTTCCAAGGTATCTGAAGTTTTATCTTTTATCATATTCTCGACATCAAAGATTAGTCTTCATCTCTGCAACACAATATATTCACACCAATAAGTCCTTAAAGGCCTTTTTATTTTCTCACTTCCCCAACTGCAGGATTTGTTTTATTGTCCTTTTAATTCTGCTATAAGAAAGGCATCAGGTGTAATAGCTGCCAGCCATGACGCTCACACTCATATTTGAGGTGTTGCAGGGAGAAGCAGGAACCAGAGAGACCCATATCTTCTGCACAGTATACCTGTTCCTCCATATAGCTGCTAGGCAAACAGGTGAACCCAGAGCTACTAGATCATATGATACTGCCAAAAGTCTTCACAAACTAAATACTTAAAAATAAATTTTCCTTTATCTGCTGGTCATTAGTGCAGGGAAGCAGTCAGTATGTAGTTCAGTCATCTCATAGCTGCCCTGTCCTTCCATAGCTATGTGGAAGAGAGAGAAAGACAAGGTACCTACTGAGAGCTAAAGCAGGCCTGAGAGTAAGAAAAGCATGAGGCATCTTCACTGCATGCAAATGGTGGAGAAAAATAAAGCATTTTATGATGCATAGAGCATTCAAGAGCTAGGGTAGCATCTTTCCCTAACCAAGCTTCCAGTCTGAGAGCAACACATCATGTAAAAANCAAGGGTGCTGTCCAAGTTTGCCTTCTATTGCTATGATAAAATTGNCAATCAAAAGTAGCTTGGGAAGAAAAAGATTTTTCTGACTTACACTTTCTGGCCACAGGCCATCATCAAGGGAAGTCAGGCCATGAACTCAAGCAGGAACCTGATAATAGAAAGTGAAGCAGAGACCATGGAAGATTACTGCTTACTAGCTTGCTCTCCATGACCCTTCAACTTGCTTTAATACAGTTCAGAGTCACCTGCCTAGGGGTGACATTACCCACAGTGGACTGGGTTCTTTCATATCAATCATTAATCAAGAAAATACCTAAGGCACAGGCTTGCCTAAGGTCCATGTGATGAGGGCATTTTCTAAATTCCAGTTCCCTCTTCCCCGATGAATCTACCTTGTGTAAAGTTGACAAATAAACACATAAATAGATAAACAAACTAACCAGCACAGGTGAATTTCAGTTTTATTTACTGGGATATTTGAGGACTTGGAATTGTTTAAGTGCATTTCTTACAAGAGCCCTCTGTGTAAGTCTCTCCACATATTTCAGAGCAGGTTTTGGGACAGGAACTTGTCCTACTTTCTTCCTATGAGCAACAGGCAAACTATGGTCAGGCTGCAACATGTCCAGTTGTACTCCACAAACACACTTAGGTACACAGGACAGAATGTCCCAAGGAAACTCTAGAACTATGGGAAAAGATCTTCCAGGAGAAATAAGAACTCAACCAAAGCTGGCCCAGCCTCAGGTCCCTGATACAAAACCCAAAAGGAACTCTTCAAACTGTTTCTCAGCACAGCTTGCCAGCTCCAGACACCAAGCCCAGGTGAAGAACCTTGGAAGATCTGTGTGTGCCCTAATGGTTAAGAAATAAAGCATAATGGGTTTTTAAAAAATTGTGTTTATTCCTCTATAACCTGAGTATCAGTGGCCAAAACGGTCATCTCCCTAAACTTCAGTGTCCCCTGGTTTGCCCAGATCGCGGGGACCCCCAAAAGACCACCACGGGGACCGAATCCCCCATGTAAAAGCAAAGAGACTTTATTACCTTCAAACTCTGGCGGGGGAGGGGGTAGGGGGGAGAGCAGAGAGCCCTGAGCTCAGGTCTGGTAGGGGTTTTTTATCATAGCAGAGGTTGGGGTATAGGGAATGTTTGGAATGTCAGGCATTTCCTCTTAGATGGAGGCCCCACTGGGTGGGGTCAGCTTATGGCTCTTCCTGGGTCCAGGTATTGCCTTCCAGAAGCTGTGTCTGGGCCTCATGTATTTCCCCTCAGATGCAGGCCCCACTGGGTGGTGTCTGCCAGAAGCTGTGTCTGGGCCTCTTAAGCTTCTCATGGCAGCTGTGTGGTCAAGCTGTTTTGGGGCTCCACACATCTCCATCTGTAAAGGAAAATGAAATAACGTGATGGGTACCACATGCAACTCCACTCAGATAAGAGNTATGGCTGAGATTCCCAGAAAAAAATCCAAGAAAAGGATTGAGTAGGTAAGGACAGGATGTAGATGGCAGGGAGGCAGCCGATGCATACCTAATCATTGTCTTAAGACTTCTTGGGCTTTTCAGGGCTGGTTGTATTCTAGGAGGCTTGACAAAGTAATTTCTTGAGTAAAACAAAATTAGAAATTGATAGTTATTTATGGCGGTAGTACTCTGCAAGGAAAAGGTCACAAACACGGCAAACCCGCTAACGAGAGTTTTATTGAGGGTGGGGGAGACAGAAGGGGAAGTGAATAGTCCTGTGGCTGTCTCTTATACACATCTAGATGTGTATAAGAGACAGACGTGTGGGAGAGCGAGGGTACGTGGGACCTGCCTTTTAAATGCCGGCCTGCGCATGCGTATTCAAGTCCGCGTGGCTGCTCGCGCGTGTGCTGAGGGTGCACGGTCATTTGTGCGTGCAAACCACAGGACCATGTACCTGCACATGACCCGGAAGTGACCTGAGCCCGGAGGTGACCTGGGCCTGCACCGAGCGCAGGACCCGGAAGTAACCTGAGCGTGCACGGGGCGTAGGACCCGGAAGTGACCTGAGCCCAGGGGTGACCTGTGCGGAAATGGCTAGTTAAAGCATGCGAGGTCACATGGGTGTGACTAACAGAAATTAAAAGCAAAAAATAAAATACAATTAAATTAAATCTCCATACACACATGTAAATTTAAAACAATTCTAAATATCACAGAACATAGAAAACAGGAAGAAAAATATGGCAATTGAATGGGCATATATATATATTTAAAGTGGCATATTCTTTTGGTTTTGCAGGTTGTCTTTTAATTTTGAATACAAAGATAAATACGGTACAATTTGTTTGTTATCTATTAAAATGTAATTTATGTTATGATATTAAATTGGGAAATCATGAGCATCTAAATTGGTTGATTTTAGTAGCATACAAATTACTTTAGAAAGTAGTAAAAGTCAAGTTTGTAGACTCCCAGTCCCTTGGGGAGATTTAAGAAATCAAATCAAGCTCTGCTCCGCAGATAAGAAAAATGAAAGCTGAACAGAGGTATCTTATCCAATTTTCCATAGCTAGACATCAAAGCTGGAGTTGTAACCAAGATCTCCTGATAACCAGATGGCCCTGCCCCACACAGGTTCAGGCCATGTCCCGGTAAAGTATCTAGCAGAGCTTCAGTCTTCATGTCTGATGGGTGAGGAAATATATTGATCTCCAAGGATGTAAATTTGTAAAAGTTATGTGAATTATTACAGTGAGGGAAGCTTCTTCGTCACCTGTTTATATTTATTTCTCAAGCGTCATTTTAGTTCTAAAGGACATATTGAATATTGAGCTTGGCAATAAAGGATCTGATGAATAAAATGGGTTCCACTGACAGACAGGTAGGCATTGAAACAAGAAAACTCTGGGNTCTAAGGTCAGTTCATCTGGAAGGAGGAGTCAGGAAAAACTTGGAGAAGGTGATGTTTGTGGTCCTTACTAGGCAGCCAAGTGAGAGAGGTGAGGAGGGTGTTCCAGGAAAATGAGGCAAGGGAAGTTAAGGCAGGAAATCTCAAGGTTTCCTACTGTGTTCAGAAAACTATCAATCACTTACTTTAGCTGGCCAGACAGGTGTCCTGGTGACAAGACATGAAGTGACCAGACTACAAATCTCTATGAGAACTAAATTCTGAAGAGTGTCAACTGAACTTAGAGTTAAACATGGCAAATGTAACTNCTTGCTTCCCCGAGACACCTCCCAAAAATTAAAATAAAAGGTATATTCTTTGTGGATCACTTAACAACCTTTCCATGAAACCATACAACCGCTATGAAAATTGCTTCTATCATTTAAACATAAAATAATGTGTTCCCCTTTATAACTCCCATTGACTATGTGTTGGTTANTATTTTTATAAAATACTTCTTTATAGATAAACTGGAGAATTTATAAGGTCTATAGGTGTCTAAGGATGAGTGATGAATGGATACTGTGGGGCAGTGGTTTGTAGAGTATTAGCAGTAACTATCTCTCATTCCTGCTTGGTGTCTACTGTCTCCATTTCTGAAGGTTTCTAGGAATCGATCCATTACATGCATGGCCACCCAAATACACTGAGCATATCTAACAGACAGTGGTCTTCAGGAGATCCAGCTCAAATACCAGCCTAGATTGTCAGTTTGCTTTTCAAAACCCAAGAGATTTAGTTAGAGATCTATCAAGAAGACCCAACCCTTAGAGATTCCCTCATTGTTAATGCTGAAGGGTAATGTCTGCCTCATTCTGGGAGATAAAAACCTCAGATTGTCAGCAGAGCCTCTTGGAGTTCTTCACTGGGTCCCACAGCAGTCTCGGCATTGACACTTTGGTAGGAAGAAAGAACCTACTCCTATTAGTTGTCCTCAGGCCATAGCATATGTGCATAAGTATGTGTGAGTGCCTGTGCTCTTTCGCTCTCTCTCTGTTTCTGTCTCTCTGTCTCTGTCTCTGTCTCTCTCTCTCTCATGCACACACACACATACACACACACATTAACTAGTCAATCAGTAAATAAATTACATATTTTAAAGCCTGCTTTATATGCTGATAGACTCAAACGTTAGGAATCTTGTAGTAAGTTCCCTCCCTTCCAGACAATAGCTCTAATAATTCTCAACTCTCTGCTCAGAAATCTTCATTGGCTTTCTAATGAGGTTGGGTAGAGAAACAACAACAACAACAACATCAACAACAACACCTATAGAGACGTGAGGATGGAAAGAATGCCCTGATCCAGGAGTCTGATCGCAGCCCCACTGCCAGCTTAGAAACAAGAATTCTAGTTCCTGTAACAACTGCTCAACACCTTTCTCCCATCACAGCTGAAAATCTGCAATTCTAGGAACCTCACCCAAAACCCTTGGGGCTCCTGGTCTTATCGTATCAGGCTATAAATCCACCCAGAATGGTTCTGTAATCTCACTTATCAAAAAAGAGGGCAAACATGGGAAAGGGGAGCTTTCTTAGCAATGCTTTGAGTGTAAGTTGAAAGTCTCCAAAATGGTGCATGTTGCTAACACTGATCCAGTCCATTGCTACTTCCTTGAGGAACCCATATCCACTCTTGGATTTGTTTTATCTTCTGTTTCTCTCAACTGCCGCTTACCTATAATAAAAATGTCTTCCAGTAAACTCCCGCTGTTTCTTGAGAAGCCACATCTATGCTTTTATGTGTGCACTTTAATTGCATATTTAAGTACCTTTCTATT
>LZPO01117221.1:112732-124316 GCA_001675575.1 Neotoma lepida
GAGAAGTAGACCACCAAGTCTGTTTTAGAGAGAGGATAACCAGGGAGTCAGCCATCTTAAATATTTAAGTGAAATGTGTATTCATCTCAATAGAGCCGCTTTCCTCTGCCTGTCTGCCTATTTGGGATCTGTCTGATCCTAGTCCTTCAGAGGGACAATTATTTTTATCACACAGCTGACTCAGGCAATGATTGCCTTGCAGAGTGGACTCCGTTCTCCTCCCACTCTGCTTCATCCTGGGGAGTCTCAGGCCTTTCCTTTGTTCCTTTCCATCATTGCTAAGAGTAAACAGTGGTGTTGGTGAAGCACCAAGGAGAGGTCATGATGACGAGAACTGTCTTTTCACCTCCTGGACTCTGGGAACAAGTTGCGTTTAGTTCCACCTTGATAAAGAACTGAACATTTTAAATTGATAGCACACATGCGCATGTGCACTTACACACACACACACACACACACACATCAACAAACTTTCTGAACACTATGCAATGTCACATAACTCCATTTAATTAGGCAGAGATGACAATACAATGCACTATTATGACATCACAATGGACTATTATGACATCAAAATGCTCCATTATGACATCACAAAGCTCTATTATGACATCACAATGCTCCATTATGACATCACAATGCTCCATTACGATATCACAGTGCTCTACTATGACATCACAATGGTCCATTATGACAATATAATGCTCTATTTTGATGTCACAATGCTCCATTGTGACATCAAAATGCTCTGTTATGATATCACAATGCAGTATTATGACATCACAATGCTCCATTATGACATCATAATTGTCCATTATGACATCACAATGCCCTATTATGACATAAAACAGTGCTATATTATTACATCACAATGCTCTATTATGACATCACCTTGTTCCAGTATGACATCACAATGTTCCATTATTACATCTCAGTGCTCTACTATGACATCACAATGCTCCATTTTGATATCATCATAGTGCTCAACATTGACATCACAGTCCTCCATTATGACATCACNTCCTCTCTTATGACATCACAATGTACTATATGACATCTCAGTGCTCATTTATGACATCTCAATTATGACATGACAAAACTCCATTGTGAGATAACAATGCTCTTCTGTTAAAAAACAGTTCTCCTAAATGAGAGAATGTTTCTCTACTATGACATCACAATGCTGTATTATGACACCACAATGCTCCATTATGACATACAATGCTCTATTATGACATCACAGTATTCCATTATGACATATCAGTTCTCTACTGTGACATCACCATGCTCTACTATCACATCACATTCCCATTCCTCCCTTATGACATACATCACAGTGCTCAACTATGATAAATTCAATGCTCTATTATGACAATATAATAGTCCATTATGACATCATAATGCTCCATTATGACATCAAACACTCTATTATGACATTACAATGCTCTATTATGACATCACAATGGACCATTATGACATCATAGTGCTCCATGATGACATCACCATGGTCCATTATGACATCACAGTGCTCAATTATGANATCACACTGCTCTACGATGACATCACAATGCTCCATTATGACATCACAAAGCTCCATTATGACATCACAATGCTCTACTATGCTATCACAATACTCCATTATAACATCNCAGTGCTCTACTATGATATCACCATGCTCCATTATGACATCACAATGCCCCGAAAGATGGCCTGGTCTGTAATGAATATAAATTTGCAGAAAAATATTCTATAAGTCAGAGTATTGATATGTTAATCCTCTGAAAGTTTTTCATTTTTCTGTTTGCTTTTTGGTATTATAAGAAAGTCACTAGACATTTTAAGGGGAGCCAAGTACAGTTGTGTCATCTCATTAAAAAGACACTGTCAAAAACAGCCTTTCAGAAATACACCCACACTGACNCACTTAACAGATTAAAAGGTTGCAACAAACTTGTAAATTCTGTGCCCTCTGGCCTAAAAGAAGCACCCACAAACCCAGCCCTATGAACATTCCTTTTAAGGCTCTTTCTCTTGCTTCATTAGGGCAACAAGAATGTCTCCAACATTTTTGTCATGGGAACAACTCAAGACATTGAATTAATGTCTCCCACGGTTCGAAAAAGGCTCTAATATTCCTTAATGAAAGCTGTCTTATAGCATGCCCAACATAAACACTTTGAGGCAGGTTTTATTTTTTTGTTTTTAACAGATCTCAGAAGCTTTTGCTATCATGGACATTTAGGGTAAACACAGGAGATCAGATGTCTGCTGCAGTGGTTTCTCTGTATAGCAGGCTGTCAGAGCCATTTCTAAAGGGAAGGATAGCAGGATCAGGAAATGCCTAAGGGCAAGCACTACTTGTCACATCTTATTGTCACCATAGGAAGGAGTCACTTTTTCAAAAGTTTTTCTCTATAATTGGAACCCTTGTCTTTGAGCTGAAGAAAAGATCTTTCAAGCTATGACAATTACAGCTGTCAGTAGAGGATCTCTTTTCTCCCAGAATAAGTATCTTCCAATTCTTATCAAGTACTTCTATTAGACACTTAGATTTAGATACTCAGAATTGNGAAACACATACTTTTCTTTTTAATTACATTTGTTGAAGTTGATTAGCCAGGGAATGTGCTAAACCTGGAAGATGGGTGTCTTAGCACAGTCTGCTCTCTCAACATTTTCCTTGCCCAAAGGTGTTTACTTCCTTTGAATTTTAGATAGAGAACAGAAGAATGTAGAATTAAATAATAAGGNTAAGTATGGAAAATTACATTACATTAAAAAAAAAAGATTGTATTATAATTTATGTCTTGCATGTTGTCCAAGGGTTTGGGCTTCTCCGGCCTATTGCATTGAGAGGTAGTGGAATTTTCTGCAGTTGTAACTGATTGGTAAGAAGTTTTGTATTTTGTATTTTGTATTCCATACAGTGGCTGCACCTTAAGCAGCTGCTGTCCCAACTGGCAATTGCAACTCTGCAGCTACCAACAGCNGTTCCCTGCACAGGCCACAGCTAGGCGGAAATTCTGTTCCCTCAGGCACTGGCTCTATCACAGCTGCTAAAGGAAACTTTTCTATCCTTCTATAGAATTCAGGATTCAAAGGTTGAGGTGAAATCCTGCTAGCTCAAAAAGCTGAATAGTAAGTAGGTATTGCTAGGTACCTCCTCTCCTTGTTCTTGCCTCCGGGAAAAAGGGGCATCCTTCTGCTTTGCACCCACTAAAGAACTCTCGTTACACCTAGTTCCTCCATACCAGCTAGTTGCTGACTCAGCCTCCTGACCCCAGCTTATTTTTATTTGATCAAACAAATGTAATATATTTTTGCATTAACAAAAGCAGCAGAAACAAATGTAACACACCTTTACATGATTAAAACAATATTCCACAACAGTATTGTTTCCTGACTGCCATAAAATAAGCAGGTTTCCATTGTACACACTCCCACCAGGATCTNCTTTGCTACCACAGATGTAAAGCAAGGGGAAGTAGGTGACTGTGGTTTGAAACTTCTGAACCCATGAGCAGAAATAAACTCACTCCATTTCTTTATCAGGAATTTTATAATATCAATAAAATTTTATTGATATTTTATAATATCAATAAAAATCTGGCTCAGGGTTAGAGAAATGGCTCAGAGGTTAAGAGCACTGGCTGCTCTTCCAGAGGTCCTGAGTTCATTTCCCAGCAACCACATGGTGACTCACAACCATCTATAATGAGATCTGGTGCCCTCTTCTGGTGTGCAGGCATACACACAGAACAATGTATACTTAACAAATAAATAAATCTTTNAAAAAAAGTTCAGCTAAAAAAAAAATCTGGTTCAGATAGGAGATTGGTAGTGAGAAATGGAGCCATTGCCATGACTGTGCCTCACAATGTGGCTCGGCAGCTTATAATATTGGTGTGCAGAGTGAGTTTTGGAAAGTTTGCAGAAGATAGCTAGAGAAATCTTGGACCACTATAAGCATGTGCTGTGAGAAATATAGAGAGTGAAGGCTAGGTTTATGAGGTTTCAGATAGTACTAGGGTCTNTTGGGAACTCAACCAGAGGTCACTGTTGGCATTAGCTTGGAAATGTTTTGTCTGTGCCCTGACATTTTACTAAACTCTGAGTTTAAAAGTATTATATCTTTCTGACAGAGGAAATTGCAAGGCAACACAGCATTGAAGCAACAGCATACATCTTAGTGACTGCTTCTAGCCAGATTTACAATGAGAACTGTGATCAAAGTGAATGAAAAAAGAAATAAAAAAGAAAGGACATGACTACTCCTAGGTATGGTGGAGGAGAAAGTTGATTATAGATATGTGGGAGAGCATAGGCAGAGGCAGGGACATCTGAGGGAGTCCAGAGTGAACATGACCAGACTGAGCTGTGCCATGTGAGGAGATGGGGAGGAGAAAGTGGAGGAGAGAGAGAAGAATTAGGTGCAGCAGGCAGGAGGCCAAAGGTACAAAAGGGAGTAGGTAACCAAAATGTCTGGATTATATAGGGAAGAGACTCTGGGGGAAGGGCAGCCCAGCCCCTGGACTGGAGAGTTCAGCCTAGGAGAAAGGGAATTCCAGCCATACCATATTATAGGTAGGGACTGAGGGATGCTGGGAGATTCTGGCAGCCAGGTCCACTGTGATATGTTAAATAGGCATCTCAGCTGTTCATGCCAGGTTTGAAACTTAACATCTCAGCCTTTTGTTAATAAAAAATGAATGATTAGGGGTAATGTAATCATCTTTGACTGCTTCCTGCTGACATTGGGGTGTCCTTGTTGGGAACTCAAAAAGCTAGAATGTTGGCCAAGTCTAGGAAGAGCAGCTGCTGCACTCACTATCCAGGCTCTGCAGGACCATCTGGGATTAGGAAAGTGCAGACAGCAGTTGGAGAAGTTTAATTGATTGGAAATCTGCTGGAACATATATATATTAGGGACAGAAGATAAAGTTAAGGGGTTTATGAGGAAAAATTTTTCTTAACTGTATCTTTAAAACTTTGAGGCCCATGATCCTGGTAGTTGGGTAAGCTGAGTCCCAAGACCAGGAAAAGTAGGGGTGGAGGGGATCCCACTCTTAGGAATAAGTGGAATAGGCAGCNGGGGAAACAGGCTGTTGATTGACAGAATTTATCTTGAGTCCATTTGACCCATGAGAGGTGGATTCAAGTTGATTCCTTGAAACTTACAGGAATTATTTTTTTTTTAGTTTATAGAAAGAGATAAAATTTTAGATATGTTAGCATTCTCAATATTTGTAATCTATACAGAAATCTACATTGTAGAAAAGGCAGTAGACTCAAGCCTTTGAGTCATAGTAAAAGCTTGGGAATCCAAAAAAAAAAAGTGATTTTTGGTTAATAGCATTAACACTCTTTCCTCTATCCAGAAGACTGGATGTATATAGATTAGACAGATGTTTTTACTAAAATACTTTAAGTCTATACTTGTAAGACAACCAAAAGGAATTTAAAATCTTGAATTGTGACTATGATAATATTAGTTTGTGCTTAATAGGACTAGATTAATAACTTATCAGAACTCCGTTGATTAATGTTAAAACTGAATTTTGAAGACTTAATATAATAATAGCATAGAGAAGGAAAAACCTGAGGCATTTTTCATACACCTTAAGCCACCTTCTTATACTCTCACAAATTACATCCACACACCTCAAAATATCTTCTCAGACCCTCATAAACCAAGCCTTCATGTCCTCAGACCTTCATAATTTGTATTTACACACCTTAAGTCACTTTCTTATCACAATTTGAGCTTTTAAATCCTCAGANCTTTATAGCTTGCATTTGTACACCATAAAACACCTTCTTAGACCCTAAAACATTTTCCTCGATCCTTACAACTTAANCTTTTATATCATCAGGCCTTACATAAATTTTATACTTTTTTCTATCCAATCCTTCACCATGAGACACAGGTGGTTGATTACTAAGAGCAGTCATTGTAAAGCAAGTTCCTTTGAATAAAGGAATAGGAAAAAGTTACATTGAAATCTGTTTTGTGAGTTTATCTCTTTTTTCTTTTTGAGTCTGGTAGCAAGGTAAACTGTGTCTAGACCTAGTAGTAGCTCTAGAAATGTGAGGCCTGAGGCCTCATTTTCACATATGAAGAAAACTGAGAAGGCAGCTGAATCCTTGGCTGCTGCTGTTAAACTGACAAACCTATCACTAGCCTAGTCATCAAAGCCATCAGAGATCTGAGAAGGATGAATTTCACAGAAGTAAGCAGAAAGTACAGACCAAACAGCTTCCAAATCTATTAAAAAAAACAGAGACTTACTGGATACCTGGACAATCACCCTAGGTTCCTCTGTGGCCATTGGGGACAGAGGTCCCAGGACAGCATCAGTCTTTGGCTGCCAGGCTCAGAAAATCTGACAGACTTTCCTATGGAGTAGGAACTTACATAGACTGGCCTACCTTGTCTGGGCAAAGTGGGACAATCAACTTTCCAGTGTCCTGCTTGTTCAGGTTGGACACGGTCCTGACAGTGGGTGAGGTGAAGGGTTTTTCATCCAGTGGCCAACCTTACCACATTTGAAGCAAGCTCCAGGTGGGGTTTTTCTTTGCTTCACCACCTTCTTTGGAGAAGCTCTAAGAGCAGCTGCCAAGAGCCTGCACTTCTCTCTATCACAGGAAGCTTTTGCTATCTTTACCTACTCCTCCCTTCCATTAAATACCTTAAATGCTACATTCAACAGATNTCTCTGGGAAGTTTGAGGGCCATCATCCAGCCTTTTAAGTTTCTTATATCAGGAGCTGACTGGGAGAGGAAGTGTGAGTGGAAGACAAGCACTGTTGAGAATTAAGATCTAGCTTTGTGTACTGAAGGAAGAAGACCTCTGTAAACCAGGCAAGGAACTCAGCAGGATTTTCATCTGGCTTCTGGATGACCTCCCTCAATTTGTCAAAATTAATTACCTTATGAAAGGCCTTTTGGAGAACAGCCAGGAGACAAGTAACTGTTTTGTCTAGGGCCACCCTGCCTGGGAACCAATTCTCAGCATTAACCTGGTAGTTCCAGTGGGTGTCCAACCAGGGAACTGCATCTGCCCTGACTGGATAGGAATTGTCTTTGTGGTGGACCTCACTTGCATGAGCTTGAGCATCAAACTAGACTCTCTTCTTTTCCTCAGAGGTGAAAGGAAAGAATAACATGGAGGTCATGCCAGGTGAGGCTGTAAGTTTGAGTGAGGCATCTGAACTCTTTGGTTTAGAAGGGTAGGCAGAGAAAGAGCCAAGGCACCTTTTTATCTGGGAGATGTCAGCCATAGAAAAAGGGACACATACATGGAGGAAGCCATTAGGACCTGCTACTTCCCATGGTTGGTAAAGGCCAGCAGTGTGGGAGAGGATGTGAGCTGTGGAAGGTGATGAGGAGAGTGTAGTTGAGGTTGAGTTAAGATTGGGACAGGGAGCTGGTTGAGAGGATGCCAAAGAATGAGGTTGAGGTTGAGGAAGAAAGTTGGGCTGAGAAGGCCAGCAGGGTGGGGCTCTTGTTTAATCCTGGGTTTTGGCATCAGATGAACGAAAAAAAGAAATAATAAGAAAAAGAAAGGATATGATTACTCTCCTAGGTACGGTGGAGGAAAAAGTTTATAATAGATATGTGGGAGAGCATAACCAGAGGTAGGGACATCTGAGAGAGTCCAGAATGGACATGACCAGACTGAGCTGAGCCGTATGGGGAGAGGTGAAGGGGAAGGGAGAAGGGAAAGAGTGGATCTAGGTGCAGCAGCCAGGAAGCCAAAGGTATAAAAGGGGTGGGCAACCAAAGTGTCTGGATTATCTATTCCTCTAGGGGAGAGGCAGCCCAGCTCCTGGGCTGGAGCGTTCAAGTGTCTGGATTATCTATTCCTCTAGGGGAGAGGCAGCCCAGCTCCTGGGCTGGAGCGTTCAGGGTAGGGAGCAGGATATGCCAGCTATATCATGTAACAGATAGGGACTGAGGGATGCTGGGAGAACCTGGCAGCCAGGTTCACTTTAATATGTCAAATACATACCCCAGCTTTTTGTCCTGGTTTTGAAACTTAACACAAAGCTGTGCTGGTTGGTTCTTGCAAACTTGACACAAACCTAGACATATTTGGAAAGGAGAAATCTTCTTTGAGGAATTGCCCCTATCAAATTATCTCAAAGGCAATTCTGTGTGGCATTATCTTGATTAATGATTGATGTGGGAGGTCCCAGATCACTGTGGGTGATGCCACATAAGAAAGCAGGCCTAGCAAGCCACACAGAGCAAGCCAGTAAACAGTGTTCCTCCACAGCTTCTTCTTCAGTTCCTGCCTTGAGTTCCCACCTNGGCTTCTCTCAATGGACTGTGACTTGGGATATATAAGCCAAATAAACCCATTTCTTTCCAAGCTGCTTTTGGTCATGGTCTTTATCACAAAAATGGAAACATAACTAAGATATAAATCTAAACTAGCATGGTCTCTGTTTGCATTCCAAATAATACACAGATAAGTGTAGCTCTCANCCTTGATCAAAGAAGCTTCTCTTTGCAGCAGATAGAGACTGTGACAGAAACAATAATTGGTAAAATNTATAGAACAGTTGACTGTGGGGCACTCAGTACTAATTGATACATCCACAACATAACTTCTATACCTAAGGCTCAAATCACATCACTGAATTGGGATTGAAAGACTATAAGAGTCAGAGAACCAAAACATCTGCCATGAAGGAGTGTTCTATATACAGGGAAGTTACATCCATAAAATCACAATAATGTGGCTGCCTAAAGAAGACCTACATAATGACACCACCAGTTCACATGTCAACAAGGATATGGGAAATCTCACAAGCCCTACTACTAGATGAAGAGCTACAGGCAATGTAACTGATGGCTGCTGAGAGACAGAAAATGTATCTTTCAGAAACAAGCCCTGATCAGTGTGTGGAGGTCAAAGGATGACATTGTGAAGTCAATTCTCTCCTTCCAACTTTTTGTGGGTTCTGATGATTGATGTAACTTAGGTTTCCAAGCTTGTAAAGCAAGTACCGTCACCTGCTTAGCCATCCCACTAGCCCATAATTTGGATCCTGAATGTCTTCAAAAGGCCAAGCATTGAAGAGTTAGTTTCTGACCCAGAGTGCTATTGGGATATGCCTTGGTGTTAGCTACTTTCCTGTTGCTGTGATAAAACATCACGACTAAAGGCAACTTAAGGAAGAGGGCTTGTTTGGGCTATGGTTCCACCATCATGGGATGGTGGGGAGTCATGGCAGCAAGTAGCAGACATGGAAATCATGTCAGGAAGCTGGGAGCTCAAACCCAGAACTGCAAACACAAAGCAAAGAGAGGAAATTGGAAATGTTGAGGCTTTATACTCTCAATGCCCTCTGCCAGTGGCATATTTTTTTCAGCAAGGCTGCACTTCCTAGACTTCTTCAAACAGTTTCACCAACCAGGAACCAACTATCAAAACTCTGGAGTGTAGGGGGCCATTTCTCATTTGAACCACCATATCCTGTGAAGGTAATATCAGGATCCAGGCATCTTCCTGTCTTTCTTTCTATGTGCTTCAAGCCACCATGAGGTGACTAGGCCTGCTCCGTCTCTCACACGGTCACGAGAATACTTTATCTTACAAAAGTGGTCATGGACCAAAACCTCAAGTAAATCTCTCTCCCCCTTGTAAGTTGATTCTCTCAGATATCTTGTTATATTATGGAAAAAATAGACCATATAATTCATTCATATCTGTATCAATATGAGAATTTTCAGCAATATATTAAAATTATCCCTTTTTATAACATTATTAAAATTGGGCTGTTGTTGATAACACTTAACCACTGAATTGCAGTAGCTTCTTTAAGCAAAGAAGTTTAGTTTTTGTTATACCCTGCTAGACACAGAAAACCATCAGAGGGCTGTGATTCTGGCCTGTTGATACAGCACTAGCCTAACACATGCAAGTCATGTGTTTCAGCTCCAGCACCAGGAAAACAAAAAACAAAAAAACAGAAAGAACAAAAGCAAATAAAACCATGTGAGATGTGGTGGTGCACACATGTAATCTCAGCACTCAGAAAGCTAAGGACTAGCTTTCATGGTACCAGGAGGTCACGTAACCTTCCAAAGAAGTGAAGCAACAAAGAGTCCTACCCAGCTACTACATCTATGAACCACAACAGTGACCAGCATGTCACAATAACCCTAAGGGTGCATGAGTGGCACACTTATCTTAGCAGTAACCAACAGCTCTTTAATTGGACTTAAGATCTGGTCAATAAGAGGCAAATCATGCCTGATATTGGAAATTTACCAGTATCAGGTATAACAACTACCCAGGGCTACTGAAGTCATGGATCTTGGAGGGGAACTTTACAACTATCACTTTACTAAACCAGCATAATCCTGATCTACATTCTAAGTGTTTGCCCTGATATCCACAGACAAATGTAGTCCTCACTGCTCATNGAGGAAATGTCTCTGTGCAACATGGGAAGACAATTACAGAAAACACAAGCGATCAAAGGCAAAGTTGTAGAGCCCAGTCCCAACAGATACATATGCAACCCAACTCCTGCATCTAAGGCTCAGGGATCATTGCAGAAGGGGATAGGAAGGGCAGAAGATTGTAAAAGTCAAAGGATCAAGGAGTTTTCTGTGGGATTGTGTCTCCTAGCAATGTCAGAAGCTACACACATAAAATGTCACCAATACAACTGCCTAAACATAAGCTAAAGAAGAACAATAAGTCAGATATTCTGTTTGTGCCCTAACAAATAAAGCTTACTTGGAGATCTGAGCACAGAGCTAGCCACTAGAGGCCAGGCAGCGGTGGCTGATACCTTTAATCCCAGCACTTGGGAGGAAAAAACAGGAAGTGATATGGCTGGGCAGAGAGAAGTGATAAGGCGGGGTGGAGATAGGAGCTCGACCCTTTCAGTCTGAGGATTCTTAGAGGTAAGAAGTCTCTTTAGTGGCTGGTTCCTTTACTTCTCTGATCTTTCAGTATTTATCCCCAATATCTGACTCTGGGTTTTTATTAAGACCAATTAGAATTTGTCCTACAAATAAGAATAGACAGGCTAAAGTGGATGGGAAGGGGGGAAACCCATGAGGCCTTTACCCTAAACAAAGGACTTCAGGAAGCTAAGGAATACTTCCCTGGAGATTAACCAACTGATTAATCAATACCAAGTGGTCATCCCTGAAAACAGACATACAAGTAACAATATACAGACTGAGTGCATTATACTTAGGCATATGAATGTACACATATGCTCTCTCTCTCTCTAATTATAATTTTGAAATATGAAAGAGAATAATAAAAAAGAAGACTGAAGAAGGAGGATCTTTAGTCAAGGCCATGTCTGGGCTACATAGACAACTTCATACCAACCTAAACTCTACAGTGAGACTCCATGCCAGAGACAAGAAAGAAAGTAAATGAAAGGAGAGAGAGANAAGAGAAGAAAGACAGGAAGGCTACAATCTTACAATTTTTCCAAAACAATGACTGAATTTTATAGTTTGATTGAAAGTAAATTTAAAATGGATAAAAACTAGAGTTCATTCAAAGTAAGAGTAGAGTCATTCATGATAGATACATTTTCAACTTCA